>PVKS010020956.1:0-35972 GCA_004027875.1 Aplodontia rufa | reverse complement strand
CCTTAATAATTTTTTGAATACGGTTTGCTAGTACTTTGTTGAGGATTTTTGCATCCACGTTCATAAGGGATATTGGTCTGTAGTTTTCTTTTCTTGATGTATCCTTGTCCGGTTTTGGTATCAGAGTTATGGTTGCTTCATAAAAAGTGGATGGGAGCATTCCCTCCTTTTCAATTTCTTGGAATAACTTATTAAGGAGAGGTGTTATTTCCTCCTCAAAAGTGTGGTAAAAGTCAGCGGAGAAGCCGTCCGGTCCTGGGCTTTTCTTCTTTCATTTTCCTATATTTTTAAACACTTGTCTGTTGAGAAAAAACTTCTTAATGGGACTTTTTTCTTTCTTGAGTTTTCCATTTAGAACATTGTGCTAAGCAATTTTAACTTATCCAATAGCCAATGCTACCTTTAGAGATTATTATACAAGAGCGTGGTCTGGCAGTGAACTGCTGGATGAATTGGTGGGATTCCAGTCTGGAAGATGGGGAGTCTATGATGGTAGGCTGGGGACTGGGTTAGTGGGCAACAGTGGAAATGAAAGGAAGAAATACTTTTAAAAGGGGGAACCAAGGGACTGGCTGTTTGAGGAGTGAGCAACAGTTGTTGACAAGAATTTCTGATGTCACCATCATAAGGAATAAATGGTGGGAATACATACAATAGAAATAAAGAGTAAAATATTAAGGAGAAGAAGTGATGGTAGAGGATGAAATTTGAAAGGAAAAACATAAAATATATTCTAAGAAGATACCTGATATCTAGACAGTAGATTGCATTGTGGTGGACTACTTTATTATTTCACTTAGCCGTTCACATAACAAGAGGTCTTAGTGATGGTCAGGGATGCTGCGCCATCATTGTTGGGAGACCACACTGAAATAGGCCATTTTATTTTATTTTTTTAAATGTCATTGTTTTTAATAATTTTAAGTCTTAGTCACAGAGTTTACAAATTTGTGCTGATGGTGTATCTCCTTTACTTTAATCCTTCCACCTAATGAGGTGGCAAAAAGCACCATGGTATTATTTTTGGAAAGCTGTTTAAAGACAATCTTAAATTATAACTTAGTCTTAACAAGTAAATAATTAAAAAGTAAAGTCCAACTTGCTATTGTATCATGCTGACTTTTAAAAGCAGTTGAACTTTAGATTAACTATAAAATGTGAGAAGTGTTAAATATTTTTTATTTAATATTATACATAAACAAAAATAAAATGCTTTTCTATAAGGAAAAGACAGTGTTTTAAATACAGGGAATTCTAATTAAATTGTCATGATCAACAAAAATATAGACACTGCCTTCTTATCTTTAACCATTGCCTTTAATAGGCTAATGAACATAAATCAAAATACATGTGAAATCTTGCTGGGTTCTGGGACAATGAAGGGATTTCCCACATACGTAAACATTCACATAACCAGTTATATAAACCTATATATAAAACCAGTTTTGAGATGGCATTCACCATTTTTGTGAAATACTGAACATCACTAATCAAATGCAACCACCACTTTAGAAAGAGAAAACAGTGATCGTATTCACTGAACTGGGATTACAATAATAAAACAAACAGCAATTTAACTACAAGTCAATTTTACTTAAATCAGGACCATCCAACAAAAGTATTCTGTCAGTCATTCATGATCTGAATTCGGGTATATCACATCAATTAAATTATGGTGCACATAAAAAAAAAGCCATGAGACATTTCTGTTTGGTAATAAAGAAGGCAGTGGCTATTACTCATTAGTAGCTTTTCTGAGGTAAGCTATTAAGTCTGCCCTTTCTCCCTTCTTCTTCATGCCAGTGAAGATCATTTTTGCTCCAGGGATGTACTTTTTGAGATTCTCCAAATACTCCATCAGTGAATCCTCTCCCCAGGTGAGGCCTTGTTCCTGACCCGTCTGCCGCCCAAACAGTCCATGGAGATGTGGCCCAGTCTTGTGCTTGCCTCTCTTTTCCACAGTGAGCCCTGGGCGCACTTCTGAACCAAACTCTTTTTGCCTTTCTCAACATCACTCATTTTAAATTCTACTGCAGTTTCTGCGTCCCGCGCTCACCGCTCTTTCGTCCCCAGCACAACGAAGACTCCTGCTCAGAGGCCGGACATCCCGCCGCTCTCTCGAACTAGGCCATTTTAATTGTTTTAAACAAAATTCACAGAATGAGAGAAAGGATGGTAAAGGTGAAGGTGAAAGGTTGGCATGAGAAGGTTGTGTCTGGTTTGTTCTTTGCCAATCCTGGTTACACTTTTCAAGATAAAATGGAATTTTCTACCTTTTCCCTCTGAATGTGCGTGTGTGTGTGTGTGCGCGTGCGCAAGCGTGCTTTCTTTTGATTAAGTCCTGACAATATAAATTAAAACCTTGACTAAAATACTGACTGCTTACTCAGCACCAGGAGCTATGCAAATCACTAAATCTCTTACTTCTTTTCACAAGAACTTTTAAATGTGGTAGCATTATTATTCATATCAGAAAGATTAAGGAATTTGCTCAACTCCCTCAACTGAAAAAAGGCAGAGACTGAATTCAATGTAAAGAGTGTGGCTCCAAGAGTCTAGTTCTTTGGGAAAAGGTACTATATAGCCTATTGTAAATGTCAAAATGGATATATTTGCCCCTTCAATTTCTTCATATGTGTGAAGAGTACAGGATTTATGGAAATTCATAGGATTAGCTTATCAGAAATTCTTTAATCATGGTGGAGAGAGTATGTAAGGCCTGGATTTCTGGGAAGAATTTCCCCTCCTTATCTAAGAGCACATAATCATAATGTGGAAACATCCAATAATCATGCATTCATTAAACCTTTTTTCTTTTGGGATCATTCATTCAGAGTGTGTAATAATTTTTGTTAACTGATTTAACTCAAGGAGGTAAAAGTTTCTTCCCCATAATTTTCCTCCTTTAGTTGATCTGTCAAATATGCATAGCCTTTTATACCTTTGTACATAGCAAATCTCTATTCAGTTGATAAGACTTAGGTCAAACTGGATTTCAGGACGTTTTAGTGGCTGCCTTTCTGAGATTATCTAGTACTCTGCATAAACTTCTCATAAAACATCACTTGGAGCAATTGTATCTTGAGAGGAAGGATCGTATACTCTTACATTCCTTACCTGATGCATAGTAGGATTGTATTAAAAACAGTTGAGCTGATGAATAAATGAAAAATAGATATATCTCAGACTATCATTATGAGCATTTTAAGCTTAATAGCCCTTTGTTCTAAGAAACATAAATGACTTTAGGAAGTCCTGAGGTACTGTGGAAATTTAGGGAACAAAAGATTTCATTTATGGGGCCAAATGAAAACCGTTAAAGTAATTTTACTTGAAAGTCATAATGTGTACTGCCTGACTACAATTTTAAAAATATGACTGTTGATGGTGCTTTCTTTAATTTTTTCTTTCAAATTCTGAATCTATTCTTGATTGCCCTGAGTATCATCTTACTGTTCAAGTGAGTGTCCAATTATATTTAATTGCATCACTTTTCACAGTTAAAATTTCCACCAAGACCAATTTTTCTGTGTTCCTGGATAGCTTTATGAGTAATCTATTATTTTTTTAATTTCCATTTTGAAATAATGACATGCACAACTTGCTTCTGATGTTTCTCTAAACATATGTCTGTGGCTATCAATTGCCTATATCCATTCTAGCAAAATTGTCCAATTCACTTTAATTATAAATTTGCTATGTTTTTGCTTAGACCAAGCACACAATAAGATTCAACAGTTTTCTCTGCAATAACAATTATATTTCTCAGATGGCAAGTTATTGTGCCAGAACAATCAAAGGACCTGTGATAGTTAGCCAAGGGGGATAATGGATGCAAATTGAGGGTTTATTTGGCACAAAAAAAGTGATGAGATTGTCTTTTTTTTTTTTTTGCATCCTGAAGAGAATGCATTTTATGTACTACCAGACAGAAAAGATGAAAAGAACCATTTTCTTTACCCTCCCATTTTAAATAATGTATTCACTCTTATTACTGTAACTTTAGTAAAACTAAAGTGAATCAAGTTAGGTATGCTTTCATCTACAGAGAAGACAGGAAGCTTAGTCTTGCACCTTCTAAGTGTGTATAGAAATGGCCTTGTTTAGCAATGGAATTCAAGCCAAGCATTAGCATATGAGTTGACTGCACAATTTCTACCAAGTGTCAGTGTCTCTGAATTCAGCGTCTCATACCTGAGAGGCAGACACCTGACCGTTAAAGAGTATGACTGCACATTAAGCCATTTGTTAGAGGGTTACCATTGGCACATAACTCTTTCTTTTTCCCAAGTACATTGATCTCATACCAAGAGACAATAATTATAACCAATCATTTCAAAAGGCATTTCCTGAACCTCAACAAAATGCTGAACACTATGGAAGTATGGAAGTTATAGTAGTGAATAAGGCTGGTCTAGAGGACCCTGGGCAGCTTACAGTCTAGAAACAATCATGGTCATCATACAATTCATACAACAGGCATGCCTGCTGCTAAGGTGATATTCAGGGACCAAATGAAGGCCTTTTAGAGTGATCTGCTCAGAATCACAAATGGTAGGGCCAATCAGGTTTTAAATATCTTCTGCCGGCACATCAAGGTAAGGACAAGCACATCCTAACTTTCCTCAGGCAGTTGGCAAAAGACACAGAAGATTCAATACTCATAATGAAGAGTCAGAGAGACTAATGGAGTTTCCTGGTTTTAATACTTTTAGTGAGTTTTATTTTTTGTGATGATAGAATTAAAATATTTTATATAGGACATTATGCTCAATAAATGATGGCTATTGATTTAATGAGGACTTTGTATGAACTTCCCAACAATGTAAGATAAAAGGAACAGTGTCGAATTCTCTAAACAAACTTTGGTGTAGCTCTTTCTACCCGTGTTCAGTTCAGTACAGCTTCTACGTTCCACATCCATTTTTAACAAGTCTGTAATTCTAGTGTATCAAAAGCTGGGGACAGCCTAAAGGGGTATTTTATTCATGACAGCTGGTTCATTTCCTTCCTTCCTCCCTTCCTTCCTTCCTTCCTTCCTTCCTTCCTTCCTTCCTTCCCTTCCTCCTTCCTTCCTTCTCTACCCTCACTCTTCCAGCACTTGCAGTGTATTTTATTTGTATCTGTTGGAATTATATCTCCATTCTTCCCTGGGAAAAGGAGAAATAGAAAGGAAGCAGAGAAGAAAATAAATTTTCAAGTTTAAAAGAAACCTAGACTTTGTGTATCTTCTGGAATCTGAGAAAACTTAACTCTGATTGTGTTGAACAGCAACTTTTCTAGTAGTCAGGCATTTATTGTGCCTGTGCATGAGCAGAAATAGGATTAAACAAAATAAAACAAAACCAAGTAAATTGAAACTGGAGAAAACCAACAAAAGCCCAGTGCAGATTAACCTTATGCTTTTCGTAATACACACCAAACTAGTAGTCACAGCTGAATAAACTGGTCTGAATGCAGGGGCAAAAGTTTAAATCTAGAATTTATATAATTAAATAATTTCACATAAATGACATTTTTTTGATTCAGTCTTTACTGAGTACATCTTATTAGGGAATAAATATGTAAATTTTGAGTAGAAAGTGTTTAAATTTTACTAATATGAGAAATTCCTTTAAGGTTTTTAATACTTTAAAAGAGACCATTTCTCCATGCGTGTATGATTTTGTTTAAATGAACTCAACTGTATAACTATAATGCTGTCATAAAAAATAACTAAATAAAAGAGACCATTTCTTTTCATGAGGTAGAACATATTAGTATTTCAAATATTTTGTTTTTCATATTTTTCTTCTCTTTAATGGATTTTTTAGATGAATATACTGTGTAGCACTTCAAAAATCTTTCATCCGTACACTTGTTTTTAATTTTCTATGCCCAGTAGGAAGGGATTTGGAGTATGCCACCAGGAAAAGAGGGATTATTAAATGACATGTCCAATTGTTAGAGTTCTGGGTGATTTAGAGACATTGAATTTAGTGGGTTCAATTTTAATCTGTTTTACAAGAAACTGTCACTTTATATCATGTGAAAAATACGCTTCCTCAGTTGGGACACTAAACACAAAAATGCTTCTTTCAACCTTTCAATATATCATCTAGGATAAAACAAAAACCTTGTCTTTACCTTTCTTATAATAGACTCTTTTTTTATATAATCTATCCCCTAGATTAATTACCATGTCTCTAAATCACTAGTTGTCCTACGTTTAACATGCCTTTTTAAATGTTTATGTGCCATGAAGACAAAGCCTTTGATTTCTGCATTAAAAGCTAATCTTTGCTTAGGGTACATAAAATATTGTATGATTTACAAATAAAATAGTTTTGTTTTTTAACAACAAGATTCATCTAGAGTTGATTACCAAAGAGCATCCTGACAATTCCTTGGGATTACGACTGTGCTTACCGTTAGTCCCTTTTGATAGTGAAGTCTCGTGCAAATAGACATTCAAAGTTAATGCCATTACATAGCGGAAGTAGGCAATTTACCAAAGGCACATACAACTGTTCCCTATAAATAAATATAGATATGCAAAGCACTTACAGACTTTACATTATATAAAATTACTAAAAGGCAAAGCAAAGAATTTAGGAAGGTATTATATTCTACCCAATCAGTGTTTTGTTTTTGTTAGTGTTGGCAATTTCTTAATCTAAATGTCTTTCCCCCTGTAGGATCAGCCTTTCTGGAGTCAAATTAAAGACTCTGAAACCGTTTCGCATTATTGTTTGCTACTTGGAGCTGTTTCCTCAAAGGATTGTAATCAGTTTGCTTTTATAGAATATGTTATGTTTGAAAGAGAGTGACAGGCAGAAAATTAAAAATAAAATGATTGCAAAATGGGAATACGTAAAGTAGCTTGAAAAATTTGTCTTCTCATATTTGCCAATTAGTCTGAAACCAGCTCTAAACCCATGCTCTTAGAAATGTCAGGTCTATATGTGTACCAAAAATGGTTCAATTTTAATCCACCCATATGCTTGTGATTTAGAAAAAGAAATAGAAAACACTTGGAGATAAACATTCCAAAATGACCTTATTTACAACTAATCAATATTGTCTAACAATCACATGATTTTTCACTCTTTCTTTCTTCTTTTTTAAGCCTGCCTCTAAACATATAGATAAAGAGTAACCATAGATGAAGTCTGAACTTCCAGGTCAATAATAAACATGACTTTGTTATACTAATGCTTTTCTTTTTGGAGATAGGTAATCTGATAAATTTCTGTAATTCATCTCTTCAAAATAATCAAACTTACTTAGCAACTGCACATGATCATAAAAGTACCCCAATTGGCAAACATTCCAATACTTAGATAAAATATTTTCCTGCATATAGTACCTTTGCACTTCTACACGTAGAATTTCTAGGTATTTATTTAGGACATGTACACTTATATCCACAGAGATATAAAGTTGGCAGTCCATTTTGAATAAAATGATTCTACCCACATTTCATAGCACTTACCCCTTTTGAGTTGGATGCGTCAATGAAGCTTTACTTTTGTCAAGCTCCTCCAGGTCAGAGTCATTGTTTAAGAGAATGTATTTTTCCTGGTTACTTGTTTCAGTCATGTTCATTTCTGAAAGTCTTGATTCAAATCTGAATATCTGCGTAAATCCTAGGACAATTTTAAAGCTATGACTACAAATTCTATTTATATCTTCTCAAAACATTTAGGAGAGAACATTGGGGCCCACAGCTTATTAGTCTGAGCCCCCTAACTAAAGAGAGTTGATCCCACAGACTGAGCAGCTGGTGGGGCTGTTTTTGCCAGATATTTGCTCCTCCCACTTTGAAGGCAGGTAGGATTTCAATCTCACCTTTGTTGGACTAGATGTGGGAATGCAAAGGAGAGAACAAGTCTAGCAAGACAAAGGACTGACATTAGAGGAGGGAACTTGAAAACCAGTATCTACAAATATTCAACACCCTTTTAAGTGAATTTTCGTCTAAAATTTTACTTCATCTGAAATTGTTACTAAAAGAGTAAAAATAGTTTTTTTAAAGGGGAAAAAGCCACAGTGACATACTGAAATTACATACCCTGCCAGATACAGGTTTAATTCTTTGATGAAATACTGAAATCCTTCAGCCAGATTTTTTTCTCACTCCTGAGGTTGTTGTGATCCCCAGGCTCTGAGATGCCTTTTGTTTAGATCAGAATGCAAATTTTTTCAGATAACATTTTCACAATATTTACTCTGATATATAATTCTGGAAATAAATGATTAGTACATTTATGTTGGCTATAAAGCTCATTAGTCATGTGATTATCAACGAGGGTCAGAAAATTAGCATTTACGTCTATGTGAACTATTTTCATCTTAATCTGTTGGTTCTGTTTGTTAAAGTGTGGTTGCTTGTACATGCCTTTTCACCTTGGAGAAATGGTTTTAGGCCTAAAAGCACACTTCACTCACCTGGGGAGAGTTTTAGATGTATTATGATCAGGACCTCAATCCATATGAATTAAATAAAAATTGTTGAAGGTTTTTGATTGTGAGAACTGTAAGTTTACTTTTATTTGCTTAGATAAAGGATTTTGGGTATAGAAGTATGCTTTTACCCTTTTCTGGGAATGTATGCTGCCTACAGTGACCACATTTTTAATTGTGTCCCTTAAGCATGTAGTGAGTACGTTCTCCGTGTGGGAGAGGGCATAAATGAGCCACCTGGTGACCACAGGGCTGGCTATGGCAGAGACTAGCTGCTCACCAAACTGTTTCTGTCTTCTTCTGCTGAGCACACAGCCAGATGACATGCAGTTACGTATGGTCTCAGGACTGAGTTCCCACCAGTAGATGGTGATGGAAAGGATCTAAAACTTTCAATTCTAAACCATAAAAGCATTTTCTTTATCTACTTCTTTACTTACTTGAAAATTTAGAGCAGAGTCATTTAATGTAAGATGCCTAAGTCTACAAACTGTCACATGGAAACACCTCCAAGCAGGGAGATTTCACTAAAAATACTCTTAGGGGGCTATTTTGTGAGTAGCAGGTGAATTCTTACCATGATAAGCCATTGGAATTAGGAGAATTCTTATTTTAACTTGCACAAATACAGGGAAGTATGAATTCAATAATCGGGTCTCAGGATGAGAAGGATTCGGGGAAGCTGTGAGAATCTTAGCAGTAGCAGATTACTGACCTTGCGTCAAGAGCACTGCTCGTAATTGGGCTCCAATAACTACCAGCCTCCATGTTACTTCATTCTCAACTTCTGTTTACTAGAAATAAGAATCTGAAAGGCTGAAAGCTGATCAGCTATCCAACTCCAGGTGAGTTAGTTAGCTGTGGCCAGTGGAGCAGTGCCCATGCTGACAAAGTCTCCCTAAGAACATTTCACATGCCAGGGCTCTCCCCTCCCCTTCCAGGTAATTTTTTCCCCTGTTATATTTCAATTATTGCTGTTACTATTTCTATAGTACTTTTGTGTAAATCCCCTCAAAACTTAAATGAGATTAGTAGAGCAAAACTAAATAAATGTATAAATAATAAATAGATCAAGGATTCTATTTCTTAACTTATTTTAAATTAGCAGTGGCATTTATTTCTCCACAGGCCTTTGGCATCATTCATATTCTTCAAACTCTTCAAAGGTTTCTAACAGTAGTTCACTGATCTCATTTACACATTTCCCCTATATCCTGAGATATAATTATCCTCGCACCATGAGAATTTAATTCATTTACAACATCCCAGGTATTCTTTTACAATCTCTTCTTTCATATTAGGTTTTATTTCCTTCTTACCATGCTGAAGATCATTCTCCCTGAAAGGGAAGAAACTTGACAACCGGGAAAATGTGCCTCATTTTGTCCATCAAAAGCATGTCATAGGTTGCTGAAAACTGGCCTTTGTATTTCATCATCCTTCTTCATTTGAAATTAACCAGAAGGAGGACATTGTTATTCAAAGCAATTTTTTACAGCCTAATCTCCTTAGGAAGTTTGGATGCAATGATACTGTCATATTAGTATATGATACCTATTGATCTTCAAATGCATTTTCTCCACTATTTGTATTGGAATTTTTAAATGTGAGCTCATCAGAACACATGTATGTCCTTTTCCAGGCATTCTTTAGGTATTTTATTCTATTTTCCTCAATGGGATCATTTATGATTGAAAATATAAAGATTGCATTTCTCAGAATCCCTAAGCCACCTTCTATGACAGAATCTCATATTATGAAATCAATACTCTCTCTTTCCCAAATGTTTGGATTTCTGCCTTCAAGGATACATGTCTTCATTTTCTCAGTTATAAACTCTAAAACAGTGTTTTCTTTCTCCTTGTTTCATTTTTGCAAAAAGAGGGAATGGCACTACCTGAGGAAATCTAGCCATCCTTCTAAAAGAGTGATGATCACATTTCAGCATTTTGTCCTCAGATTTTCTGCCTTGGAAATACAATTGCTAAGCATGCAGTCACTAGCTTAACTGAAAAACTAGCCAAAAGCATAGCAAAACAAAACGTAAAAACCAGAATAACTGTTTATGAATTCATGACTCATAGACAAACATCAATCAGTATATGCAGATATTAGAATTAAAAATGGGCTTATTCTTTCTCTGCAGTCTAATGTATATGAAAAGTAAATTGCAACCTAAAATCACAAAATTGGGCAGATGAAAATAAGTTGGATGATTTTATTCATTAGGCTTATCATTCAGTGAAAGCCTATCAACCTTCCTAAGAGGAAAATATCTAAATATGAAATGTTTCTCACACTAATATTAGGATCCCCAGAAGTCTTTGGATGTGCCTGGGGTATTTATTAGTTTTATGATTGTATTTTACTTCTGTATTTTTATTTATTAATTGTAACATGAGTTTAAAAGACTCAGCCATATTTGTGAGAATTATTCTCAGTTGGAAAGTTTTACATTCTCAAGTCAGTGATCTAAATTGATATAAGCAGAAGAGATACCTATTTTGAAGAGACTTGATGAAAATTTTTAAGGGTCATTGAGAATAATTTTCCTAGTGATAAACCCCCACTGGCCTACTCAATTCTGAGACTCCCTGTTATCCTTAGGATCCCTACCCAGATAATGCCAAAGACACTCCTAGCATTTGAAAGCATGATTCTCCCAAGTGTATGAGATTTCATTTCTAATCATATACACTAAAATTTCTAATTAGATAGCCTAGATTATTGATTTAGGTAACAGTTTTATCTATAAGTTATTCATATTTATATCAAAAACTAAATATTTCACTGGGCAGTCTATCACAAGTTACTTGCAAAGGTTAACTTTTAATTCAAATTCGAAGTTTCTAAAGGATTTGCTTAGAAATCTCTATGTGTAGAAATATAAAAATATTTCCTTATAGTACTACACTTCTTAAGGCAAATTTACCTCTCTTTAAGCATTTTTATGTTAGTTTAATTCTCAAAAAATAATATCATGCTTCTATTTTTCAAATTCTCTGTTGGCTCCATCCACCCTGATTCCTGTGAAATTCACTTCAACACATGTTAATTTTTATTGACCTGGAGAAGTGGTATCCTTTTCCTTCAAGATGAATTTTTCATCAAGGCATATTAAAAATATGTTAGTGACTATGCTTTATTGGCTTAATAAATATCTGGGATTTCTCAGACACTTAGAAGTTGCCAGAGGCTTCTTTACTTTCATGCCAGGATGGATAAGATGGTTTAGGATACTTGCATAATAATATTATTTCCATTTCTCTTTCCACTTATCCTGGACCATATGTTTATAAGTCAACTTGGATAGGCCCAAAAGATTCACAAATTCTTATGCAGGTAAATATCTTCTTGGATCCTGTTTTCTGCTCTAAATATGGAATGAAAATTTGTTGGTCCAATTCAGTATTTAGCTTCATTGCAATGAGTATTAGTAAAATTTAAAAGATCTATTTACCATTCTAAAATCTATACTTGCAACTTCAACTCTTCTTTGGCATCACCTGGCAAACTACCATGTTTTCTGCTGAGATCCATTTTGTATTCTGTACCTTAACTTTGTAAAACACACTTTACTTTTCCTCAAAACTCTTTTGTCTAACCTCACATTACAGGAAATCAAAGACTTAGTGGGTGAATAATCTTAATTTAGGAAGGAAGAAAAGACTATCTTTGTTTATAATTACTCTTAACTTCTTTCCCATTTTATATGATATTTAGTCATTCATTATATGTCAAAGAACCAGATGCTGTCATGGAGTTTATAGCCTAGTAGAAAGGTAGAGGTGCAATGATATAATAAATCCCACATAGCATGATGAATGCTATTATAGAGATATAAGTGGGTTTGTTGTACTAACACAATAGAACTCCAGTTATGCAGGTGATTCAGAGTTTTATAGTCCATAATGTGGGAGCAAAGCCAAGAAGAATATATAAAAATTAATGTGGACAGTGTGGATTGGGAATTTCTTTTTTTCCCCACATTTTATTTTTTTTATTGGTTCTTTTTAGATATACATGACAATAGGATATACAATGACATAATTATAGAAGCATGGGGTATGACTTGTTTTAATTCAGTCCCCAAGATAATTCTTCCCCCTTCCTTCCACCCACCCTCTATTCTTTTTAGATACACATGACAATAGAATAAATAATGACAATTATAAAAAGCATAGAGTATAACTTGTTCTAGTTCAGTTCCAAGTATTTCCCATTCCACCCACCATTCTTTTCCTTCTACTCTATTTATTTATTCATTTATTTGTTTTTAGGGAGAGAGGCAGGGGGAGAGAGTCAGCTCTATTTATTTTTAAATCTGGTTTTGTTTTTCCAACATTTAGTTATGTATGTGGTGCTGGAGTTCGAACCTGGGTCCTTATGAGTGCCAGGCAAGTGCTTCAACCACTGAGCCACTGCTCCAGCCCCAGTAGGTTCTTTTTTTAAAAAAATTAGTGTCTTCTTGATGCACATGTTGATGAGATCACTATGGTTTGTTCGTACATGAACTTAGGATGGTCAAGTCTAATTAATTCTACAAACTTTCCCTATCTCATCCCTCCACCCTCAGTTTCCTTCCACTTTGTCTAGTCCTCTGATCTTTTGCTTGTTTTGGATTACCTTCTTCATATCAGAGAGAACATTTTACCTTTGGCTTTTTGAGACTGGCGTATTTCACTTGGCATGGTATCTTTGAGTTTAGTCCATTTGCTGGCAAATGTCATAAAAGTCATTCTTCTATATGGCCAAATAACACTCCATTATGTGTCTATGCATATGTACATATTTTTTAATCCATTCAGCTGTTGAAGGGCACCCTGGGTGGTTCCTTAACTTAGGTATTGTGTATTGTGCTGCTACAAGCATTGATGTGGCTGTATCACTGTAGTATCCTGATTTTAGATTCTTTGGATATATATCATGGAGTGTGATCTCTGGGTCAAATGGTGGATCATTAATATTTTTTGAAGAATCTCTAAACTGCTTTCCAGAGTGGTTGTACCAATTATCAGTCCCACCAACAATGTATTAATGTACTCTCTCCCCACATCTCTGCCAACATTTATTTCTATTTATGTTCTTGATTATTGCCATTCTTACAGGAGGTGAAATATCAGTGTAGTCTTAATTTGCATTTCTCTAATTGCTAGAGATGTCGAACACTTTTTCATATATTTGTTTACCATTTATATTTCTTCATTTATACAGATTTAATGTAATACCCATCAAAATTCCAATGATATTCTTCATAGAATTAGAAAAAGCAGTCATGAAATTCCTTTGGAAAAATAAGAGATCCAGAATAATGAAAGCTAACCTTAGCAAGAAAAGCAAGGGTGGAGGTATCACAATACCAGATTTCAAATTATACTACAGAGCTATAGTAGCAAAAACAGAATGGTACTGGCACCAAAACACATTGGAAGACCAATGTAAAGGAAAAGAAGACACAGAGACAAACTGACATAAATACAGTTACCTCATACTTGACAAAGATGCCAAAAACATAAATTGGAGAATAGACAGCCTCTTTAAAAAATGGTGCTGGGGAAATTGGAAATCCATATGCAGTAGAATGAAATTTGACCCCGATCTCTCACCCTGTATGAAACTCAACTCAAAATGGATCAAAGACCTAGGAATTAGGCCAGGAAACCTGCCCAACACTCCAACACATTGACTCAGGAACTGACTTCCTTAACAAGACTTTCAAAACATAAGAAATAAAGTTAAAAATCAATAAATGGGATAGCATCAAAGTGTCAAAGCTTCCTTACAGCAAAGGAAATAATCAAGAGCTGAAGATAGAACCTACAGAATGGGAAAAAAATCTTTGCCACCTGTCCCTCAGATATAGCATTAACATCCAGGATATACAAAGAACTAAAAAAATATGGCCAGAAATTAGGCAAGCATTAAGTTATAAAGTTTATTCAGATGGCTCAAAGCAGGTGGGTCTAGCACTAGAGGGTTTTAGCAGGATAGGTTGTTGTAGAATGTTTGTCCCCATCCCAATTTATATGTTGAGATTCCAACCCTAATGTGGCTGTATTTTAAGACAGGGTTTTTGAACGGGTAATTAAGATTAAATAAAGTTATAAAGATGGGGATCTAATCCAACATGACTAACATCCTTAAAAGAAAAAAAGGAGACACCAAGATGTCTGTGTACAGAGAGAAGGCCATATGGAAACAGAAGATGCCACCTCCAAGCTGAGAGGCCTCAGGAGAAAACAGACATGTTGATTCATTGACCTTGGACTTTCAGCATCCAAACTGTGAGATGTTATTTATTTGTGTTTAAATTATCCAGTATATGGCATTTTGTTATGATATCTTTATCAGACTAATGCAAAGGTCATGGCAAGATTTATATGTCCAAAATACATTTTAACCTTAATATGCAAAATGGATAGATGTGGGAAGAAAGATGCATGAAAGGTGGAGGCAGACTATTGGTAATGATATAAAATGTTATAGGGTTTAAATAAATTGATGTTGGAGATCTTGGTCTCTAATATTTGAAGAAATTAGAATGAACTTTGACATGAAAGATTGTTAAAAGTAGGACATAGAGAGAAAAGGACATCTAGGACTATTTCTAAATTTCTATCTGAATAGCTGGGCTATGCTATTCACAAAGCTAAGAAATAGAGAAAAAAAGAGAGTGAAGGAAAGATAATGGGCTTCATTAAGGATAGGAATTTATTATATGCATTTATGATTGTACAAAATCTCAACTCCTTAATAAAAAATTAAAAAAAGAAAAAAAGATTCTGAAAGGCAAAAAAATAGACTAGGAATTTGTTTAAAGGTATTTGTCAGATATCAAAATATAATTTTCAATTGATATTGGATTCATATTCCTAGAAATTAATAAAATAGCCTGTGATTTATATATATTAAGATCTATATGAACATACTAAATCTTGGTTTTCTTTACATAATTTAATTGCTATCATTCTTCACCACACATATTTGTTCTTCAGCCACACTGGTCTCCTTATTGTTCATGGAAAATTCCAAGAACATTCTATTAGATTTTTGAGCTTGATGCTTAACCTAACTAAAACGTTTTTATGCCAGATTTTAAAAATGCAGTTATCTCATAAGCTATATATTTACCTAATAAAGGCTTTCCCTGACCCACAACTCTCTGTTTACCCTACATTTTTCCCTTTATGAAATTAATGATTACTTAACATTGCAGGCTATATTTATTAGCACATTAACTATCCTCTCCTCTGGATTGTAATTGCCATCATATCTGGGACTTTGAATATTTTTACAACCTATCTCCGATAGATATAATAATGCAAGTACATTCCAAGTGCTAGATAGATAGTTATGGGGTGTCCCTGAAAACTTCTGGGTTAATGAAGAAATGTTTGGAGGTGAACTGATTGAATTGTGAGAACTATAACTTAATCAATCCATCCTAGTCTGAGTGGACTAACTGGGTGGTAACTGTAGGCAGGGGGCCATGCCTGGACAACGTGTGCCACTGGGTGTGTTCTTGGAAGCCTGCATCTTTTCTTACTCCTCTTCCATCTCCACTTCTTGGCTGCCATGAATGGAGTATCATTCCTTGACCACACCCTTCCACCATGATGTTCTGCCTCACCTAAGGCCCAGAACAATGGACTTGGCAGACATCAGATTAAACCTCTGGAACGGTGAACCAGACTAAACTTTTCCGCTTCTCAACTATTCTTGTTGGGTGTTTTGGTCACAGTGTCACAAGCTGACTAACATGGAAATATATAAAGAATAGCTGAATCTAGCCATTAGAATATCAATGGTAATTGACGTCTTGGTATGTGAATGATTTATCTAGAAGAACAAAAGAAAACCAAGGGTCCAGGACTGAATCCTGGGCAGCACTGATTTCAACAAGTGAGCGAAGGCAGTTAAGGAAGGTGCAGATGCGGTAATAAACCAAAGAACTGCTTAGAAGAAAGAAAGAAATGTTCAAATATTTCAAAGACCATGTACAAACATTCCACAATAAATCCTGCATATCTACATATATACGTAATTATAATGCATTAATTAAAATAATGATAACAATAGTAATAATAATAATAATAGAAGAGAGATCATTAAAGTGAAACGTGAGGAACAGGAAGAGGGAGGGCTAGAGGGAAAAAGAAGGTTTTGAGAATGAGACTGCTCAAATTGTGTTATGTGCATGTACACATATGGCATAATGAATCCCACTATTATGTATAATCATAATGCGTAACAATAAATAAAAAACAAATATAATTGATATACAAGGGGAAATGTCAATCACGACTTAGAATATGTCTGAATTTAGTTTCTTAATCCATTTCCCCTGTCCTGAAATATGTCTATTTCTTCTTTGCTCAAGAAGCAACTCTTCATTTGCTATACAATTGTAAGAAAGTTACCTTTTGAGGAGAAATTGATTTTCCTCAAACTCCAGTCCTGTTCTTCACTGTCTTGAGTTGTAGCCAGAGTCAAGCCCTCCATGTCTAATGTGAATTATTTCATCAATGGAGACGTGAACACCACTGTGCTTACAAACATTTTAAGAGCAAATAGTAAATACAGGACAAAGCCCAAAAAGGTTCTAAAAGCATATATTAGTTGAACATTCAGATTGCTTATGCTCTCCATTTATTTTTTACTCTATCTGCTAATAAAAACTTACAGTGCTAGGGAAGAGCCCTGTGACATAGGCCATTAAGTAGAAAATAAATGAAGCCAGTTAAACAACATTGGCACTGGGTAATAGTACAATTTATTGCAAATTTAGCAAAATCTTAGATGGGTGCAAGAGAAGGCATTAATGAATACCAGAAATCTGTATTGAAGGCAACCTCTGTCGAGATCAGAGAAGTTGAGTGAGTCATTCACAAGTGTGAAAACAATGGTTACATTGTTCATTAGTCCTTTAAAATATTTATTTGTGGAACATGGAAAGTATGGTGTATTTTGATTCTGGACAGTCAAAGAATATGGAATATAACAAAGATTGTTCATTTTTTTACTTGCTTTTGGGAGTTTTTTTGTCGTCTATTTTCAGTATTAATGCCTATTTTTGTTTTGGGAAATCCCTCGTTGTGTTCAGTATTGGCAGGCAGCAATGCCATTGTCTACAGCAATGATCCTGTTGCCTACATCAAGGGCACAGGGGACTCTCAAATGATAGAATGCTAGTGCCTGGGATTTGTGATACAAAGCTGGCACTGTGGATAAAATATTTATAATAAAGGGAAGTTTGATGCTTCTTATGTCTTCATCTCCTGGACTTGCTCTTGTTTTCTGCTTGTGTTTTGGACCTGGTTCTCCAAATGTCCTGTTGATTCCATGAACTTCCAGATGTGCTTCCTATAAATTTACTCTTGATTTTGTTTCTGTTTAAGGCAGCCTGAAAACTTCTCTTCTCATTACAGAGATGACAAAAAACTGTCTCTACATTTCCCAATTATTTTTTTTTTACCTTCCAACTACCCATCTTTTCCCCATAGGGGTCCTTCTAATTGTTGAAGAATAAATACCCTGGCATCTCCCAGAGTGCATAATATAGTTTAGAAATTTAAAATTATTAATTACAGATGGGGAGATCATGGGCCAACTACTATGAAAAGTATTGGCAAATAGTTTTTATTTTGAAATATGCTTTTGTATGAAATGTTCCTCAGTGTTTTTTATTTTGTTTTATTTTGGCACTGAAAACTGAACCCAGGGGCACATAACCACTGAGCAACATCCCCAGCCCTTTTTCTTTTTTATTTTGAGACTGGGTCTTGTGAAGTTGCTTAGGGCCTTGCTAAGTTGCTGAAGCTAGCTTCGAACTCATAATCCTCCTGCCTCAGCCTCTGGTTCCTCAGTGTTTTGACAGCCACTTTTACCTTTATAGAAAAATTATAGATAGAAACTTTTACTTGTATGTAGTTTTCATTGTTTTTTAAAGGGATGTTTTGTTCCTTATCTGTGATGCGCTCCATCAGTGTGACTTTTCTCCAAGTACTGAGGCCTCATCCTGTTCCCCTGGGGATTTATACTTTTTACTTTTCCCAAGCGGCTTTCTTATTACTCTCTTGTTTCATTCCTTCAGTGCTTACTTTGTCATTATCCTTACCTTCTCACATGGAATGTCTATTTCCATTTGCATGTTTGCCTTCCATTAAAATATTTAAATATATATAAAACCGATTCCCACAAAATCTATCTTCTTTACCAAAATCTTAACATTTATCAGTTTCAACATTTTGTTCCTTCTGAACTAGTCTTCTTTGCCTCATCACATCTTTCCTTAGGCTATTTCATATTTGTTCCTACCACCTGATTCACGGTAGCCGGGAAAGCTGGTAACCGGCTTCAACTGCCTTTGAGTCCTGGTTCTTTCCTCTCCCATCCATCCTGTTTATCCCAAATGACTCCTTGTCACATTCATCCTGTTTTTTATTTTTCCATGAGGCCTATAACGTAGTCAGATCCCTGTTTCAGAAGCTAGTAACCCCAACTAGCTGCAGATATGACTTACTAGTCCCTTAGTGCAATAAGACACTTTTCTCATCTGCTAAATTAGGATGATGATAATATTTGTTGTATCCACCGAAGATAATCACTAAGAATGCTTGAGAAAGCTGTAAAGAGTTGGACTTACAAATTATTATTGTTACAATGTCTTTTGATAGCACAATATTAAGTAAACTTAAATAAATAAATACTCCTTTCTTGCCTTTTGAAACTCTACATAATTTTTCTATATTTTTCCACATTTTCTTCACTGATTCTCAAAACAGACTATTTAGAATAAGGTCTCCTTTACCCCAAAATGTAATAAATGTCTTCCTGCCTTTATGCAATGTTTTCCCTTTTGCTTGAATTATTATTCCCCTTCATATACTTGTTTAAAATATATATGTGTATATATATATATGTGCATATATATATATATATATATATATATATATATACACAGAGAGAGAGAGAGAGAGAGAGAGACATAAAGAGAGGATTAATTTTTTTCCTCTGGTTTTTGTTTTCCTCCACCTAGTTGTGTATGTGGTGCTGGGTGTCAAACCCAGGTCCTGCACATGCCAGGCAAGCGCTCTACTGCTGAGCCGCCTCTCAAGCGCCACTTGTATTTTATCCTGTCCAATTCAATCTTTGTTTCCTCCATGAATATTTTCCTATAGCATTACTCTCATGTGTCCTCTCCTTCTTTGAACTATTATTTTAGCCTGTTACAACACAATACTTACTGCAATCATAATTACTCTCTTTTGTTGTTGTTATTCTACTCTTCACTTTAGCAACTATTACATTCTGGTGAGTATGTAGGTGCCCAATGACAGTTTTGATTGACTGAAATGAGTAACAAATATTCTATAACTTAGTAAACATGAATCCTTCTTTCAAATAGTTCGACTACATTTTGTAAAAGGGCTGATGCAAAAAGATTCCTTTGTATTAACAAAACAAACAAAAATTATCACATTATGGGCTGAAATTGCTAGACATAGAAAAAGGTACCAATCTTTATGTTCAAATGAATCACAAATAATAAATTAGAAGTTTGCAATGTGCTAGTGACACTTGGCAATGAGTTCCATCAACATGAATTGATACCAAGGGAGGTTTCTTATTAATTTTGCTTGATCAGAGCATAGGGTTAAATACTTAAACAACAGGATGATAGGAGACTTGTTGGCATTTTAATTCCTGTTTTCCAGGATTTGGAAGACAGAGTCTCTCCACTCCTTTCATGGAGGAGAAGAAGTCCATCAAAATATCGTTATTCTGCATGTGTAACAGTGCCATTTCTCCCGGATTTCTCTGTATAGGTAAAGTTGCAGTTGGCACTTGGTGAAGCGTCGCTGATTGATCCTCACAGACTCACTCCTTTCCCCTCCTTACAACAAAGTTCCTGCTTTTAATCACCTTGCTGTTACTTCCTTTGCCTTATCCATTATGCAAGGAGGTCAGCTAGTAACACTCAATATGACTAATTAAAACGAGAACTCCAAGGCAAAGTGCACAGAGGCACTTTGGTAATTGCAGTGATACCCGTGAATAATAATGACAATTAATGAGACCTGTAATAGCTTTGTAAATAGTCATTTGCCCACTCGCAGGAAGTGAATTACAATTTACACTGAGTGAGGAGAGTAACTCTCCCCATGCATTTGAGCATTCCTTTTTTTCTGCCTTCTGTAGCTGACTCTGACTCTGTTTTTGGCATCTCATAAATTCCTGGAAGGGGAGTGACAAATCATGCTCTAAATGATAGCACAGTGTTCCAATGCATGGGACAAATAGCATCTTCTTTGCAGAGGCTAATTTATTTTAAAAGATTCAGTTAGGGTAAACTGAACGATGGAAGGAAGGGTGGCCTGATTCAAATTCAGAAGAAATGTAAAAAGATATTGGAAATAGGATGTTCTAATTTTATAGCCAGAGGCACATCATAGAGGCACTATTAAAACATATGAAACCAAGTAAGGGAAAGAAATTTGTACCAGGACTTGACAACTTGTGTGTGTCAGAGTTGGGACAAGAAGGCAGAATCCCTGGCTTTGTGCCAGCAGTCTGGCAGCGTAGACCTTGACGAGCAGGAGTATGTCCTGGTTTGGAATAGAAAGACCTCTGGGCAATATCACAGTACTGTCTGGTAGTTAAACTAATTATAAATGGCAGATTACTAAAGAAAGAACTTAAAATCATACAGGTGAAACAAATAGCTAAAAGCACATTAAGGCTGATAGTAAAGCAGGTAATGAACAAAGAAGACCTGGGGCTGTCTCTCCAGATTCAGGCAGAATGTCTTATACTGACTTTAAACCACTTAACTTCTGGATAGCACTTTGTTGTCTGGAAAATGAGTCTTTATACATGTTAAATCATTTTACCTTTTTAAGGATAAAAACAAAATTTCTTAACATTTTTCATTATTCCTTACTTGTTCAAAGTTGCTGGCTTCCTCCCACTCAGGATTTGGTGCATACTTACCTTTCATCTTTGGGAAAGTTGATTTCATTTCTCTTTTGTTAGTTAATACCTACTAATCCTTCAGATTTTAAAGCATGTGGTGTTTCCTTAGGAATATCTTTCCTGACTTTGACAAAAGTCCATGCCTTCATTATAGAGTTTCATGACATTGTAAATCTCTTTGGCAGTGACTCTCTCAATTTTAGTTTGGTATCTATTGTCCAGTTTATTTGATCAATATTGATCTTCATCATTAGGTTTCAAGATATCAGAAAAATATCTGATTTTTACAGATTATTGTATTATTCTTCCCTTCTAAGTGTAGACACTTAGATTGAATGAATGAACAGAAACAAAGCAATGAATCATTTTAGAGAAATACACACATAGCACATTGGTTTGTGAGCAATGCTGGTTAGAATCTGACTCTGTCAAGACTGTCAAGACACCAGCCGTTTCTGCCTTAGTCTCACTGAATCTTCAGCACCTGGAAGGTTACTTGACACTCAGAGTTGTAAGATATAGTTAGAGATTGGATAAATAAATATTTCTTAAGTTGGGAGGCAAAGGTGGCTATTTACCATACTTAACATTCTAAAAATATTAGTGACTTTGATGGCCAGTGGGGAACGGAATAGTTCTGTGGGAGATTTGCTTATAGAATTCCATTTGCCATGAACACCAGTTATGGTGGGAGCTCATGACATCTGGTTGCTTTGGAATTTCAGGCTTAAGTGAAGTGCCCAGCTCTGTGCAAGTTCCAGTTTCCATCTGAAGATGATACTTGTGAATGAGAAGTAGGCAGTCCCACTTGGATTTCTTTTAAATATTTTTGTTTATCAAAACTTCAAGAAGCCTTCAAATGTTGGTACTAGACCAGCTGGATATCCATTTGCCAAAATTGAGGTGGGATCACCTATATTATCAGGTACAAAAGAAATTCAAAATGGATTAGAGACTGAATATAAGAGCAAAATCTATTGAACTCTTACAACACGGAAGAATAAATTTTAGTGATCTTAGATATGACAACACAAGTAAGAGTGACAAAAGAAGAAATAGATAAATTGAACTTATTAAAAAATTAAAATCTTTGTGTTTTCAAGGACAACATCAGTAAAGTTAAAAGCAGAAAATATTTGCAAATCACATACTTTTATTTTTTGTTCAGAAATTTGTTTGTTGAACGATCACACAAGCTTCTAATGAAATAATATAATATATACACAGATTCTGAAAAGTAGATTTACCCCCAAGAGCCTCCCACCAATTACCCACTCTTATCCCTCCCCCCCTTCCCAAAACATCTCTAAAAATGTATTAGGTTGTATGACATTACACCTTATCCTAAATCACATACTTTTTAATAGACTTACATTCTGAATATAGTAACTACTCTTATAATTCAATTTTAAAAAGTCAAACTACCTAATTGAAGTAGATAAAGGATATGATTAAGTGTTACTCCAGAGGGCATGTACAGTGGTCCAATAAGAAAATAAAATGAGAAATAAGAAATTTATGTTTAATGTCATGAGTCACTACAGAAAGCTAATCAAAAGCACAATTATATACTTGGCTTATACTCATAGATGTCCAAAATAAAAACGATAGTCAAAAACTAGTGTTGGTGAGGATGTGGAGAAATTGGATCTCTAATACATTGCTGGGGGATTATAAAATGGCTCAGCCACTTAGGAAAACAATTTGGCATTTCCTCAAAATATTAAACACAGAATTAACACATGACATGACAGTTTCACTCCTAGACATATACTCAAGAAAATTGAAAATGTATGTCCCTAAGACTTCATACAAACATTATATATACTAACCAAAAAACAAAAGCCAGCCAAGTACTGGTCAATTGATGGATGGGTGAACAAAACATGGCTTATCATTATAATTGAGTATTATTCATCCATAAAGAAATAAACGAAGTACTGATTCTTGATATAATATAGATGACCTTTAAAAACATGCTAAGTGAAAGAAGGCATACATAAAAGTCACATATTGAATAATTGCTTTCATATGACACATCTGGAAGAGATAAATTCATAAAGACCAATAATAGTTTAGTGGCTGCCAGGATCTACAGGGTTGAAGTGAATGTATTTGGTATGGAGTGTTTGATTCAGGTAAAAGAATTTTTCTAAAATTAGTATCATTGGACATCTTTGTAAAATATACTTTAAAAACATTGAATTTTATGCTTTAAAAAGGTGGATTTTACGAAATGCGACTAATGTTAGTAAAGTTGAATAGAAAAAGAAACATAAGTGAGAACTACGAGGACTGATACCTTTTTGCATTTTTTGTGTTATATTCTCTTTTTTTTAAGAGCGAGAGAGTAAGAGAAAAATAATCAATTTTATTCATATTTTCATCTGGACTTTGTTTCTCTGACACTTAGCTGTATATGTGGTGTTGGGGCTTGAAACCGGGTCCTCACACATGTCAGGCAAGCACTCCAACTGCTGAACCACTCACTGCTCCAGCCCCTGTGCTATATTATATTCTAAGAATAATTGGAACTGATAGAGAGAGGTGTTGTGCTTTGATATAGGCCATTTTTTAAATCCTAGAATTTACAAAGAGTAATTTTGAATTAGTTTTCTCAGTACATATGCATTTACTCCTGAAAGAATGAGCCACATCGAGCAGTGATTGCCAGATGACTATGAATTACAGTCACAGAATACTAATATGAAAATATTTTTAATCATGAAATATTTGAAATACACAATCAAAAAAGTATATGTGAAACAGATGTGTATTTATCTGTGATAAGAATTTATTGCTCTATCCTTGATATGTTTTATAATTAATGGATATTGACTTTCATTGACTGCTATTTCCTGCCTCTATTAATTTGCTTATATATTTATTTTCCTTCAGTCTCTTAACATGAATTCTGTTAATTGATTTTCTAATGGTAAACCATCTTGCTTCAAAATTAAAGGTTAAACACTTAATTGCTAACCATGGCATATTTGTTTTCTTTCATATACTGCTGCCAGATGGCTGAGGGAGTATTAGGGTGTACTCAAGTGTGACATCCATGAAATCAAGGGCCATATTCTCTACATCTAGCCACCAATCAGCGTCTGATCTCTTGTAGTGCACTTAAAGTGTCTTCTTTTGGAGATGAGTTTATTTGTACTTCTTACTTACAGGTATATCAGACTATCATAACTATGGCCAAATCAGATTAATTTTTTCCTTAGGATTTGGGGGCTATAAAAGTAGTAGAAATTCTAGTGCCAAACTCATATGAGCTTGTAGCTAGGAATTATAAGGTTAAGATGATAAATATCTTTACGTTTCCCTCTTTAGATTGATTTTTTTTTTCAGGCTTACAAAAGGTGTCACCCTGACTCTGCTCTGGCTTATGTCACATCTTTAGATGATATAATTGCTTAAAACTCAGGCAAAATTTCCAAGTCAAAAACTAGCTCCATTACTAAACCACCCATCGGGGCTCACATTCTGCATTCTCTTGGGTTTTAGAAGAAATTTCTTTCCTTTCACCTAAGTTCAGCTATTTGCTTGAGCTTGCTTTGATGGTTCATTCTGTTGCCCTCATCAGTGATGCTTTTTAGATTCCTATCCCCCTTACCTTAGACATTCTGATTAAGTGTGCCTGAGAAAACCCATCAATACTGACCTTATCGCTAATGAATATATTTACCTTTGCTTCTCTTATGTTCAGTAGGACATAAAGTAGACTCAGAATAATAGAGAAATGTTAAGACCCACATTCTCCAAATCTGCTGCACTTAATACTACTTGTATAAAATGCTTAGATAACACAGGTTTCCAAGACCAAGCATAGCTCGGAAATGTTGTATACTAGGGCCTCATTTTAAAGATTTACAGTGAATACTTACGTATAGAAGTCCTGAGAAGTCATACCATAAATATTTCTACTTTATGTTGCTTAATATTTTTCTTAAAACCCATTAAAATTTGCAGATAATAGTTCTTTATAGAATAAACTTTCTCATTTTAAAAGTGAAGAAACACTGTAATAAAGAGACTTATTAATGACAGGTACAGTTGGGACAGAATTTGAAGGAGAAATAAGGTCATTTCCCTTCCTCCACATTGCAACACCTTTAACTCAGAGGAGTGAGGAGGGATACTGAAGACAGGAGTTTCAGATGGTATAGATATACATATATTTGTAATTAGTAAGAGGACCCAGTAGTTTCCAGCATATGAAAGACTTTCCAGAGGTGATCTCTGGGATACATGGATAGTCATGGGGAAAGGATGAAAGTGTTACATTTTGTAATGATGGCATAGAAAGTTCATTCATTCATTAAACACAGTGCAGAAGGCTGGAAGGCTGGAGTGCTCAGTCTCTTATTCCTTACTTTGACCAATCGACCTGTACATTAACCACTTGCTAAGCAGGCTTTTGAAAGGATATAGATGACCTCTATCTTAATGGATTCTTTAATGCAGAATTAACGTTCAAAACCATTTAAATTCTGTACAACATAAAGCTACTTTCTTCCTTTCATTCTCTTAAAACCTCTGCTTATAAGTATTAAGGAATTGATTATCTTAATCCTAAAAAGATAAAAAATTTTAAAGCTAAAAAAGTAACTTATTACATACTATTGTAGAAATATTTAAAATGTCAGTCTACCAAGACACTTATCTTAGCTACCTTCATATCTTGTCATTGCACAAAATACGTTTTACTATTTTTCACTTACGTTATGTAAATATTCCTCTTTATAAAAATAGAACTTTCTCTATCACAGGAATCTTTTAACAAATGAGTTGTTACTGGAGTGTCCACACAGAGAGCTTTGGAGAAGAGAATATAGAGGATTACTGCTCAGCTTTCTCAGCCATTCTCTTAAACATTTATCCTGAGTCAGAGAGGTACCTCCTCAAAACCCTGAAGACTCCTTACAAACACTCTGAAAAACTGGGGCAAGATGAGAAACCTAAAAGTCTGTCTCTATCCTTTTTCTTTACACTTCAAATCCTAGTAAGTCTTCATAACATGGAGAAAGGTTTTCTGTCCCCTGCATCACTGACTCAGCCCGTTAGGTTCCATTCTCTGCTCTTCTCTGGTCACTGCTGTATGTACCCTTGGATATCTCTTCTGTGCCCTTGAACCAGGGAATCCCAGGACTTTCTCTCTCAATCCAGGTAAATTTTAAACCCAAAGATAGATCCTAGGACTCAGCAGTGCAGTGCTTCCCAAATTCCATTAACTCACAGCAAGTTTGTGTATCTGACTGGGAAGACTTGAGGATAATGAGAAATAAATATATTTTTTGGGAAATAATCAAGTTAGATGTTAAAATATGTCTTTTCCAGACTGGAAAGGAGAAACACACTTTAAATCCTTTATAATAGTCTCTTAATGAGCGCTTTCTTATTCCTAGCTTTGCCCTTCTGGATACGCATTCCCATTTCTCAGATTTCTCATCTGTTTATTCCTACAGTGTGAGCATTCAGCCACCTTTGGGAAAACTCATTTTAAATTTACAAAGATTTCTCTCATTCTATAACTAGCTTCTAAATGTCTGCTCTTTCATTCTTCTACCAGGAGGATCCTTGATTAAAATAAACCATAGTCAATTTTTAGAAAAGTTAAAACAATTCTGTTGAAAATACCAGGGTCAGGCCAACTTTAGCAGAACAGCAAGAAATGCCCTTAATCACTTAAAAACCTTTAGCTCCCCTCACCCACAGCCCAGGTTTGTGTCTCTTGTTAAATCTTGGAAAGTAAAGAGACCACAGAAATGTAAATACTAACAACACACAAGATCTTCTCAAAGATCTATATCTCTGTTAAAGAGAAGAAATATTCTGGATGGCTCCATAATATATGAAGGTTTTCCTCATCCCCTGTGCAACTAATGTTTAATATAATATGCAAAGAGTTTTGATCCTTCAATTCTGATATATTTTTAAATCTGCAGAAAACCAAATACAAGTATTACTATTGCAATAGCTATTTAAATGTTCTGATAAAATAAATTTCAAGTACTTGAATTTTATATCTTATGCATGTGTTTATAGTTTCCTGTACATGAGCGCAAAAGAATTCCTGTTTTTCTTAATATTCCTGCTCTAGTCCAAACATTTAGGCTTATACTGGCTTATTATTGAACTTTTCAAAACAGCTTTTACCTCTGATCTTTTACAGCTACTTGCACAAAGGACCCAAGTATGAGAAATAGAAAGTATCTAAATTTATTGGGACCCAACTCTGTTCAGATGCTTTCCCTATTTTTTACATTTGATTATTAAATCTACCATATAAATGGATAAATCGAGGCTCTGAGAGTTTAGTGACTTGAACTAGGCCCAGGCCATGTAGTATTAAAGAACCAGTGTTTGAAATTCATTTGACTATTCTGCTGAGCTAGAGAAGTTTGTTATTTAAACTATGGTGATGTTAGAAGGCTAACTCTCCATTAGAAAATGAATATCATTTTAACAAGAATCTCATCATTATATTTTAAAATATGGTTTATAACTAAAATTTCCATTTCTAAATGCATGTTCAATTCAGGGATGTATCTCCAAAATGAATTTGTAATGATGATTAAATTTTTGGGATTTTGAATAACCATAGATTTTTAAGAACTTTACCATAAAAATAAAAATAAAAAACCCTTACAAGTAAATAGCCAGAAATAATTATGGACAGTCCCAATGAAATATACATATATAATGTCTTTAGTAGACTTCTGAGAATGCTTGCATGCATTTAACTTTAAAAGATAACGTTTTGAATTGCTATTATTTGGGGATCCGATAAGATTTGAAGACTGTCGGAAATTGGTTCATCATCATCATATATTTATTCTTGCTTCAGGAAGTCAGTTTGTAACTTGTTTCTGTTGATATTACCCTTAATGAGCTTTCATAGTGATGAATTGTTCATGTTCCAATGTTTTTGATGATGTTAACTACAAGGATCTAATATCGGATACAGAAGATATTGTAATATTGCCCCTAAAACTTAATGATGAGCAGCATTACTTACTTTCTATATTTTTCCTCAGGTAGCTGGAACTTAACAGCTGTGTGACTAATAAAACATGGCATCTACTTTCTAATATAGAAACATGGAAGTAATGCTGCTAAGCATTATTGTAAAATGGGTCACAGTCACATAACATGTTATTGGGAAAAAAATGAATAGTGCTGCAATTAATGAATAATATGGAACTCTAACTAGATGGAGGGATTTTTTTGCCTGACCCATATTTCATAAGGCTAAATGCAAAGCTCTGCAGAAAAAAAATCTGATGGCATCATTATAAGCCTACATAGAATATAAATCATGGAATGAAGAGTGGGAAGAAAGACTTAGGGAGCTAAATAATGTTTATGGTGTACTTATATTTATATTGACATGTACTATGCCTTTTATATAGTTTTTCATATTTAATTACTACAGAAAACTGGGGAGTTGGTACTATTATTCCCATTTTGTTGATGACAAAAGTGAGGCTTATAGAGTTTAAATAATTTTGGCAGGTAGTAAATTATATGAGTGAGATACAAATGTTATTGCTTGGTTCTGGGAGAACACTCCTTGCCAAAAAATTACATTTACTATGAATGAGCCAAAAAGTTTTGAAAGGCAAATTTGTTATTGTGTACCCCAGAAAAGGGATTCTGAGATGGAATTTGACATGCAAAATTCTTATTAGTGTTTTAAGATCAACACTTTGGAAAGGAGATGATAAAGCAAGAGTACGCAGAGGCAGAAGTCCGTTTGACACAGGTATGGACCACCCTATAGGATTACTAGAACTGCAATGACTCCTCAGTGTTATGCCAAATTCAGCTGAGTCGGCCATGCTTTCATCCTCCACATCAATCATTCAGTGCATGTGGGGAACAAAAGAAAGGCATGACCTTGAGTGAGGCGGTTGTTGGTGGCTGAGCTATCCCGGAAGGTGCTGAAGCTGATGGAGGCTGTGCGTCTTTCACTGAAGGTAGCATCTTGGTGGCAAGTCACAGTGGCCACCTCAAAGTTTCCAGGTGGCTAAGGGCTTCCTAAAGAAATAGAAACTATAAGGGAAAAAGTAGGAATTGGCAATATTTTGGATCTGTGGAATTTTCTGAGAGAATGGCCAGTTTACCTATTACAAGCTGAAGCTGCAAAACATCAGATACACTACAAGAGTAAGAAATAAGGAAGTTGCTTGTTCTGCAATAAGTAAATTGTTGAGCTTCAGACAGGGTTGATAAACTGCTACTTTCCAAGAAAAAAATGTTCAAGAGGCAAGACCAGAAGGTGTATAACCCTGGCCAGAGAATGTAGCCACACTGTAAAGGGAATCTTTTCCAGGAAGGGCCTTTAGTTAGGCAGGATTCTATATGTAAATTTGTAAATTTGTGACAGGTTTCTCCTGAGAATTTTTTTTCTTTCTTTTCTTTCTTTCTTTCTTCCTTCTTTCTTTCTTTCTTTCTTCCTCCTCATCCTCCTCCTTCTTGTTTCTTCTTCTTTTTTTTTAAACCAGGTGTTGAACATAGGGACACAAAACCATTGAGTTGTGTCCCTAGCCTGTTTTATCTTTTTATTTTAAGACAGGGTGTTATAGTTTGGATGTGAGGTGTCCCTCTCAAAAGCTCCATGTATGAGAATGCAAAACAGCTTAGCGGTGAAATGGTTGGGTTATGAGATCCTTAACCCAATCGGTGAATTGATCCCATAATAAGGATTAACTGAGTGATAACTGTGGGCTGGTAGTGTGTGGCTGGATGAGGTGGGTCATTGGGGGGCATGCCTTTAGGGTATGTATTTGGTGAGCTGAGCTTAATCTGTCTCTGCTTCACAATTGCAATGCCCTGAGCCACTTTCTTCCACCACAGTCTTCTGCATGATATTCTGCCTCACCTTGAGCCCCAACGAATGGAGCTGACCTTCTACAGGCTAAGACCTCTGAAATTGTCAGCCCCCATATAAACTTTTCCTCCTCTAAAATTTTTCTTGTCAGGTCTTTTAGTTACATCAGTGAAACAGCTGGCTAAAACATAATCACTCTAAGTTACCCAGGACCTCCCTAAATTGCTGAGGCTGGATGTGAATTTGCAGTGCCCCTGCCTCAGCCTCCTGAGCTACACAGGCACGTGCCACATCTCCTGGCTTCTCCTGAGACTTTTTGATAGCTGAATATACAATTATTTTGAAGTAGATAAGTGTGATATAACTATTACATGTATCAGTTAAAAATAATTCTAGAAAGATGATTTTAAATTAGGTTTTTCCCTGAATCCCATCAAATTCACATAAAAATGCACTAGTGACATGCACATTTGTTTAATTTTCTGCCTGTTTGAATGTTTCTGCACTTTCATTCATTTTATTTGCAACTTCTTTCAGGAACTGCTACCTTGAAGTTTGTGTTTCTTTATTTTTCAACATCCTTTCATTCTCTCCTTATTCCTACCGACTTTACATCTCTTTTATTCTGAGAAAGGAGAGACATGAAGATGAAAGAAAATAACAAAGGTTGATAATATGATCCAAAGAAATATTGCCTGGACAAAAATAAGTGACAGTTTGAAAAGAACACTGAGAAACAGGATACAAATCATTTTGTCTTGATTTATTAACTGCCTGTGAAAATCACCTCAACTGAAAGCTCACGTCTGGGAGTAGTGCCCATGCCTGGCACTCAGTGGCCCTCAGTAAATCCTAAGGGGATGCCAACTAAAGGACAAAAGAAATGTAGTGGGTGTACTTTATCACAGCAATGAAAAATGATTAGAATTAAGAGGCGACTATTGGGATTTTGTCTGAGGTATTCTTAGTATGATTTGCAAATTGAGAGATTAACACGTGATAACTTCCAAGGATTTTACTTCTTGGTTGATAACTACATCTTGTCCATTCAACTATTATTCTTTGTTAAGTTATCCATCTGGATTTGATTATTAAAGAAATATGTCTGCTAAAAGTGCTACAATTGCATCTCATCACAGACTTTAGAATGACTCAGATGCCATATCTAAGTTTTAGCTACTGTGAAGTATTAGCCAGGTAAAGTAAAAAGAACTAGTTAGAAGCCCAGTACCTCCATTATTGGAGGCAAGTTTGGCATTTGATAACCTCTCTTGATCCTCATTGCTTTATTCTTTTTTTTAATTTTATTTTTTATTTTTATTTGTATTTTTTTTTAAAAGAGAGAGGGACAGCGAGAGAGAGAAAGAGATGAACAACTTAATTTAGTTTTTCACATGGCCTTAGTTGCTCCAACTCTCAGTTGTGTACGTGGTGCTGGGGTTTGAACCAGGGTCCTTGTGCTTGCCAGGCAAGTGCCGAAACCACTGAGCCACCACTCCAGCCCCATCATTGCTTTATTCTTAACCTTAGTGTCACAGAAAGTTTAGTGTCAGGGTTGAAGCCACAGATGATGTGCAGGAAAGATTAAGACGATGACTTAAAAGAGGAAAACATGTTTTTCAAATAAGAAATAATGACTTAGAGCTAAAAAGTTAGAATTGGTTGTTAATTTCTAGACAGGGAAGGAAATGAGTGACAAATCCACTACTGTTAGCAAAGGGAATTTCTTTTGTAATTGATGAAGGGAGAGCAGATGACTAGGTAGGTTCCATTTAAAATAAAAGGTAGAAGGAAAGAACATCCTGGAGCCTGTGTACTCTCATCACCTCTGCCTTACAGTTAGAATGCCTGGCAGACTCCTTCGAGTGACTCTAGTTCACTCTGCTCTTAACTTGTGGGTACAGGCACCCATTCGACAGTCATGGGAACTTTCATGGAGATCAGTTACTGTTCTGTAATGAGAATCTCTATGTCAATGACAATAAAAGCTTTCTTGCCTTCTTAGAGTTTGAATTCTAGTGCCTGGATTAAGGGGAAAACTGAGCCATGGAACCCTGCTGAGAAACATTGACCTATGAAACATATCTGTTAGACTCAGGCTCAAGGTGCAAATTACCCTGTTGTAGTCCTTCCTTGCCTTTCCTGGGCTCCTACCCACTTTACTTATGTCCCTAATCTTTTGTACTTGCTAAAAAAGTAAGTAATTTTGTGTTTCCTCTATACTTTGTTTTTCTAATTCATTATTTTGAGTGAATCAAACTTACTGCAGTGCACCACTTGGATTTCAACTTGAATTCTTTAACTTATAACCTATGTGAACTTGATAAATATCTACCTTCTCTGAGTCTTGGTTTCACACCCGTTTAAAGGAAATAATGTTAGTATTCACGCTATGGCTTTGAGTATTTGGTGAGATAACACATGAGGGCAATTCTCTTAAATTCCCAGTTGACTTATCTTGGAAAATTATTTGCATGCTTACCTTTTCCCTTTCCTAGGTGATTGTTATGGGCCTGACTGAGAGTACAGGTTGGCTTGTTTTATGGAAGGGTAGGGGGAAATGAGGATAACTGGTACACTATTAATAGACAGTGCTGGATCCTGACTTCCATAGTGAGGAATTTACACCCATCTGTGTAGTTATCTGAATATATCTATATTCATAATTTTATTTTTTATTAATCAAAGAGAAGGGAAGGAATTATAGTTTTCACAGTAGCACAATAGAAGACTTTTGCTGTTAGCCGAAAGAAAAGAGAAAAAGCATGGAGATTAGACTAACCAGTCCCAGGCACCCCATTTGAAATTATTTGTCATCTCATCATGTTATATACAATATTACTTTACAGATATCCATTTAAATGAATGTGAAATATAATGAGAAATTTTGAAGTCTTGTCAATTTCTTAAAAATAGGAGATTAGTGCAATGTAAATTAAATCTCCATTGTACAATTCTATTTTCAATTGTCTTTTCAATGGAAGCAATTACAGACTATGCTTGATTTAATTTAATGGGTTTCTTAGATACACTATTAAAACAAAGAGGCATTATAAAGTAATATTACATTTGTCATTCATTGGCCTTCCCGTTTATATTTTGTTAGTTTGTGCAGCTTGAATACCAATGTGGAAGAGAATATTTTGCTTCCTTGTTCTAATGCATTAACATTATGATGCTTGAGATTTACTTAATATAATAATCTAGCATTTGTTGCTTTGCATATATACCACCCTAGATTTGCTAATTTGTCAATGAATTTCTTTTAAATAAGTGTGCCAAAATAATATGTAAGCTATAAAAATATGTAGTTTTCTGGTAGTAAGCGAGGGTTGATAATTTGAAACCTTAAACCCTTGCCAAATATCATATACATAGGTGACATTTTGATATTTATTTAAATCTACAATTTTATCACAAAAGAAAGACTTTCATTCACATTTAGAAAATTTTTCAAATGTTCAATAACAGTCTAAATTTTCAAAATGAAAAGTTTAACATTCTAAATCATAGTTTCATTTCTTCATCAAATCACTAATTTACCCGTCAGTGTTTAGTTTCAGTAATTGAATTCTTTTCAATAAATTTGGAGGTGCACATAATATAGTGATTTAGACATTTAAAGTGATGTATGTTTAGTTTATGAATATTCTATGATATGTAATAACCTTTTATTTTTTAGCATTTTTCATCTGGAGGCCTAAGTTTTTCCATTTTAGTATGTTCCTTTAAAGTATACACCTGGAACTCCGTAAATATGAGCACATTTTAATTTCCCCTTTGGATATATGTTTCATTTTTTAGATGCCACAAAGAAGCACTAAAAATATAATGTCATCCCTGAGCAAATAAGCATCTGGAAGACAATTGAGTTTGTAAAAATTGCAATAGATTTTTATTGTCTAGACTCATTGCAAATTCACCAATCTAAAATGTATTTACTATTACTTAAGTGAATCAGTTGTGAAACTAATTTTTAAAAGTGCCCTTAACCTGGATAAGCTAGAAACCACACTAACCGAGCTGTATATGATCGTTAAGGAGGGCATTTACTCAAATACTTCTTATGACATTGTGCTCATATTCTTTGACATCTCTTTAACTTGTTAGCTTATAGTCACGTTAAAAAATTCTTGATTCCTTTCAAATAATGAGCAGCTTACAGTCCATTAGCTTAACATGAACACTGTTCCTTTAAGGTTTCATGTCATTGCTATGCTTTCCATGTCTCTGATTTCTGAGCTTATTCATGAGTACACAAGGAGTTAAATTAGCAATCTCACTATTATTCCTGGGGTTACTTAGTATACAATTAATTTAAATACCATTGCCACTGTTGTATTGATAAAAAACAAATAAAGCTGACTTGGAAAATGCAATTAAAGTACTTTTACATATAAAAACTGCATTTTGGGAAAAACTTGGAAGTTCTCATTCTAAAAATTTGGAATTACTTAAAATGCAAATGAAGCTACAATATTTTCCTTATTATTATATTACTGAATCATTGTTATATTTGGTTAGGTTCGATGATTTAGACTATTAAACATTGTGATTTCATTCTATTTGATATTTATATGACATAAAATACTTATTTTTTAAAAATTAAATTTTGTAAAAAGAGATTATTTAATTGATAGATACACTCTTCAGCTGGATTATATTTGTTTTTGGGAAACATTAGAATGTTAGGGGAATATAGATAGGAATTCACAGGTAGTACCACTCTTGAAGATACAATAAAGGATTTTAAAGGTACTGTAATGCTGAAATGTGTTTTCCATGTCACTCTAGTTAGAAAAAATGTTGATTTGCAACTGATCATGTTGTCAGATTAGAGACATTTGGGGACCCCAAATGATATGACAGACATATCATCCAATATCTTCTCTGTACTGTCTATGGAATAACATATTCTAGTTAGGAAGAAACCCAGCTGAACTTATAAAATAACCATTATTATTCTTTCTTCCTCATGTCCTCTCTTAATTCTGACCTTGTTCCCCTTCCTACAATCTGAATCAATTATTTTCTTATTTCTCCCATGGAAATTTGTGTGTAGAATATATGTGAATGTTAGAATCCTACCTTAGTGCTTCATCTATTCTGTCACTCAACTCTAAGTGACTTCATAGCAGAAGCTATATATATTTCATTAATATCTCATAATTCTTAAATATTTTGAGATTTCTATAAATATATGTTAAATAAATGATTGAGACTGGTGTATGTAAAGTTATAAATGAACAGTCAGTCCATCTGAAAAGTATATAATTTCTTGATTAGATTTTATGATATACAAGAATTTTTTTAGTTGATTAAAAGATGGGTATTTTAAGAATATTTTTAAAGTGAAATATTACTTTAACTCTTCTTGTCAGTTATAGGAATAATTTAATTTAATGATATTTAATCTTTTGAAGACCTGTCTCTTTGCTAGATTAAAAGACACAACAGGAAGAAATTTTGGATATACTTCCTACATGATATTCTAAATTCAATGTAATAAAGTTTTATTTAAATTATTATTTTAGAAAATATTTATTAGGGACTTAATATTGTGTTGTCATTATATTGTACACTGAGGAGCCGTCAGTCCAAGTATATTATATATGAGGATTTCTCAACTATTTCTAACAGTAGAAGATTTGTCTTTATTTAGTTAAATAAAATATATATTTTTTAATTTTTTTAACATAGTCTTTCATATTGG
>PVKS010020955.1:0-35972 GCA_004027875.1 Aplodontia rufa | reverse complement strand
TATCTTCTTTTCTATTTCTTTCTTTACTGTTTTATTTCATAGTTAGTAAATCTTTTCTGTTCAATTTCCTTTTCTCTTCAAATGTTTTCCCCTTAGCACTGTCTTCTTCTTTCTATAGCAAAAACCTTTTCAACTCCTCCACTTTCTCACTGTACATAATTGGTATACATAAACCTCCCTCTTAATTTTACCTGCATTATCCCCTCCCCTCTGACTCCAAATTAGTTAACTCAATTTCACCCCCCAAGGTTAAGACTGTGTAAATATTACTGTGGTAATTGTTAATATGTGTAACTCATATTTGTTCCAGAATCTCTGTCATAGGTAATAGTAACATTCTAGTATCACCAAAAGTATTGTTTATTACTTACAATAGTTGCATAGGCTGAAATTGATATTCCATTATAGTGGATGCTAAATAACTAATTCACTACTGTTTATTGTAAGCTTTGATTATACATATTGCTAATTTACTTCTAGCACAAGAGGTGTTGGAATTCTGAAAAAGGGTAACAAACAGTTTAGAGTAAAAAGGGTTGTGTTGTGAAATCAACTCTCCTGACAAATCCCCATCTCAAAGAAGGGTTGGGACGGATCTCCCAACCCAACAGCTTAGTCCTTAAGGCAGAAGACAGGAAAAAGACCCACAGAACCTGTTCTGCTCTCATAAAAAGTTCACCTGGTAAATAAGAGAGAAGAATCCCTTCAAGCATGAGAAATAAAACTCGAAGAGGTTCACCACAATCCCAAAACTCCCCTGACAGGGGGGCTATGGCCAGGGACTGGGACGAAAATCTAGAACAATTTATCAATGAGCAGGTAACAAAAAGGATCCTTGACTTAAAAGAAGAGATAACGAAGGGAATAACGGAGAAAATCCAAGATATGAAAGACTCAATTATTACAGTAATAGATTCTCTCAAAAAGGAAGTTACAGACCTCAAATCTGTAGTCAACGACATGAAAGGGACCATGCAAGAATTTAATAATAGATTAACTTCAGTAGAAAATAGAACCTCTGCCAACGAAGAAAGAACCTCCGAAAATGAAGACAGATTGACCAAGCTAGAGCGCTCAGACGCCAAAAAGGAAAAAAAAAATAAATGACCATGACCAATATTTCAAGAACGTCTGGGATGAAATGAAGAGAAAAAATCTGAGAATAATTGGAATACAGGAGGAAACTGAGACCCATACAAATGGTATAAGAAACATCCTCAAAGAGATCCTGAAAGAAAACCTCCCTCAAATAAAACTAGAATCTGACATGCTCATCCAGGAAGCTTACAGGATGCCCAATAGGCCCAATCAAAAGAGAAACTCACCTAGACACATCATATTCAAAATGTACAACAGAGATACCAAAGAAACTATACTAAAAGCAGCAAGGGAGAAAGGCCAAATCACATTCAGAGGCAAGCCAATAAGAATTGTATGTGACTTTTGTTGTTTCAGTGATGTTTACCAAAACAACAACAACAATTGTTGTAAGACACTAAAGAAAATCAAAATAAGTAAAAACAACTTTAAATGAGTTGATCTATTGATAGCAGAAAACAGAATGTGGTAAGTTTCATTACTTGACTTAAAAAGCTTAAAAGTGGAGTGGAGCGATGGCTCAGCCATTTCGGTGCTTGCCTGGCAAGCACGGGGAGCCAGGTTCAAACCCCAGCACCACGTACACAACTGAGTGTTGGAGCAACTAAGGCCATGTAAAAAATACTAAATAAAGTTGTTTCTCTCTTTCTCTGTCTCTCTCACTGTCCCTCTCTCTTAAAAAAAAAAAAAAAGCTTAAAAGTGGGCTGGAGCAGTGACTCAGCAGTTTCAGCGCTTGCCTGGCAAGCACAAGGACCCGGGTTCAAACTCCAGCACCATGTGCACAACTAAGTGTTGGAGCAATGAAGGCCATGTAAAAAAAAAACTAAATAAAGTTGTTTCTCTCTTTCTCTGTCTCTTTCACTGTCCCTCTCTCTTTAAAAAAAAAAAGCTTAAAAGTTTCATTTTATAAGAAAATATGGGATTATCAATGAAACAAAAAATAGATCAGGGAAAAGGAATTAATATCTCATAAACTAAAATTATTAGACATTGAGAAAGGAATGGATGAAATTATTGTGATCCTGCATCAAATTTTCTTACATAAAATAAAAATATAATTCTTAACAGTATATATTATCAAATTGGATTTATCAAAATTAAGAATGTTTCTATTGCAAAAATGTCACAATGAAACCCATTTATTTGTGCAAGTAATGTGAGTTAATATTTATAATGAAAAGGGCACTTTATATTAAGAAAATACAGATTTAAGACAATAAAGAGTCAAGATTTAAGAAAGAGTCAAGAAAATAATTGCAAAATATATGAAGTTACAAAATAATTTATGCATTAAAAACAACACTTAAAAATTATAGAAAAGGATAATTAAAAATATATTGAAAAGACTTTCACAAAGAAAGCATATAAACACATGGAAAAATAATGAATTTTTTTATGAATTTCAAATTTTAACTACATAACGTTACTCAACCCTAATAATGTACGAAATGAGAAAGAACATAGTTTTTGTGAAGACAAGAAACAACTGGAACTCCCATACGTTGATGGTGACATTGTAATATGATATTTTGGAACAAGATAGTTTCTTTAAATATATATTCAACATGCATATCTAGTCATAAGAAATGAATACATATTCTGTAAAATTACTTATACATGAGTATTCATAGCACTGTTATTTGTGGTAGTCCAACCTATAAATCACACAAATGTCCATCAAAAAGGTAAATGGGTAAGCAAATTCTTGTACATTCATACAATGGAATATTATATAATAGTAAAAATAACAAAGTATAGGAGCATAACCAAAATAAGATAAACAAATACTTATATCTACAAATATATATAATTGAATTATACATATTTGCATATATACACAAATTAAAGATACTTTATTTTTTAGAAAATATTAATGAACTATCAACATCTTCCAAAAGTCAGAAAGTAGTTCATAGTCTCAGAATTAGGATTAAGAATTTTTTTTCAAAAAACTTAAAAACATGAGTGTGGAAAACTTGCAACTTTATTTCTACAGCTTCAGCTCCATGTGAAAAGACTCACAAAACTCAATACAGTTCTTGTAACTGTAATCAGAGCTATCATTCAAGAGAAGGAAATCAAGGAATTTGAATAGGAAAGGAGGAAATCAAGATGTCTCTATTTGCTAATGACATGATCCTATACCTAGAAGACCCAATAAGCTCTACCAAAAAACTTTTAGAGCTTATAAACAATTTCTGCAAAGTGACTGGTTATAAGATCAACACTCATAAATCATTAGCTTTCCTATACTCTAGCAACTATTCCACTGAAGAAGAACTCAGGAATTCTGTTCCATTTACAATTTCCTCAAAAAAAAATAAAATAAAATACTTGGGCATCAATCTCACAAAGGATACAAAGGACCTCTACAATGAAAACTATCAAACATTAAAAAAAGAAATTGGAGAAAACCAGAGTAGATGGAAAAAACATTCCCTATTCTTGGTTACACAGAATTAATATAAACAAAATGGTCATTCTACTGAAAGCCTTATACAGATTCAATGCAATCCCCATTAAGATACCAATGACATTCTTCACGGATATAGAAAAAGCAATTCTCAAATTCAAATGGAATAACAAACATTACTAAGCAAGAAAAAAGAAGCAGGATGTGTCACAATTTCTGACCTGAAATTATACTATAGGACTATAGCAATAAAAAGAGCATTATATTGGTATCAAAACAGAAATGAAAACCAATAGAACAGAAGAAGATACCAAGACATACCCTCAAATCTTTAACCATTGAGATTTGATAAAGGGGGCAAAAGCATAGTGTGGAAGAAGGACAGCCTGTTGAACATATGCAGACAACTTAGATTGGGTCCTTATCTCTCATCCTGCAAAAGAATCGAATCAAAATGGTTCAAAGATCTAGAATTTTTTTTTTAAAGAAGGAACACAGTGTTAAAGGCAGTGTTTGTTTTGTTTTGTTTTTTTAAAGAGAGAGGCACAGTGAGAGAGAGAGAGAGAGAGACAGACAGAGAAAGTAAGAAACAATTTTATTTAGTTTTTCACATGGCCTTCGTTGCTCTAACACTTAGTTGTGTATGTGGTGCTGGGGTTTGAACCCAGGTCCTCGCACCTGCCAGGCAAATGCTGAAACTGCTGAGCCTCCGCTCCAGCCCCAAAGATCTAAAAATTAAACCAGCAACTCTTCAATTGTTTGAAGAAAAAACAGGATCAACACTACATGACATAGGTTTTGGCACTGTCTGCCTTAACAAGACTACCACAGTGTAAGATTTAAAGTCAAGAATAAATGAACGGGATGCCTTTAAACTAAAAAGCTTCTGACAGCTAAAGGTATGTCAAGAGTGTCAAGAAAGAACCTACAGAATGGGAGAAAAATCTTTGCCTGCAACAATTTGGACAGAAGGATAAATATACAGAGAACTCAAAAACTGATCACCAAAACCACAAATAATCCAATCAATAAATTGGCTAGGGAGCTAAATAGAAATTTCTCAATGGAGGAAGTTCAAAAAACTCCATAGATATATGAGAATATGCTCTATATCACTAGCAAACAGAAAAATCCAAATCAAAACTTCACTGAGATTCCACCTCCTGTCAGAGTGGCTAAAATGAAGAATACAAACAATGACAGATCCTGGAGGGGTTGTGGGAAGAGAGGAACATTTTTACACTGTTGGTGGGACTACAAGCTTGTACAGCCACTCTGGAAAGCAGTATGGAGACTCCTCAAAATCTAGGCCTGGAACCACCTTATGACCCAGATATCCTACTGCTGGGTGTTTTCCCAAAAGAGCTGGAATCAACATATTACAGAGATACAGTTTCATCAATGTTTGTAGCAGCTCAATTTACTGTAGTTAACTATGGAAGCAACCCAGATGCCCCTCACTGTATGAGTGGATTCAAATATACAGTGAAATTCTACTCTGCTATTTGAGAAAATGATATCATGGCATTTGCAATCAAATGGATGGAGATGGAAAAAATTATGCCAAGTATAATATCCAAAACTCAGAGACTCAAGGGCCGAATGTTTTCTTTCACATGTAGAAGCTATAATCTGAAACAGACTGAAAGTAGGCTAAACTAATAATAACCTCAACATGGGTGAATTTTTGCATGAACAGGGGGAACCTTACCTATGACTTTGGGGGATGAAGGGAGGGGGCAGGTAGGAGGGTGGGAATTAGAGGAATAACATGGTAGCTGGAGGGAGGGCAAAGGGGGGTTATCACCTAATGGTGAACCTTCAATGTTCAGGTTAAGCCCCAACTAACACTGGGATAAAGTAGTGAAACATGGGATGGGGGGAAGCCAAAGCAGGGAGACCATGGACTGACATCAGCTTTGGCTTCCAAGGTCATTATGCATGTGATCATGATTATGTGACAATGATACCCTCCTATATGTATGACTATGTTGAATGAATAAAAAAATAAATAAAATAAAAAAATAAAAACTAAGAAACATGAATGTGGAAAACTTGCAATTTTAGTTCCACAGCTTCAGCTCAATGTGAAAAGACTCACAAAGCTCATCGGTCAGGATCTTGAATACCTGTTCTCACTGCATTGACCAAAAATAATTTCTTTTCATAAATAAACTAAGCAACAACAAACAAAGAACACGTGAAGTTTCTTTATTATCTTTTGTATACACATGTAGGTAAATATTCACATTACGCATAGAGATTTCTTCCAGGAACTTGACTGACATATATGTGGGAGCTATTAAGTAGTCTATGTAAAGCTATGTCTTTACAGCAGATGTTGGAACAGATGAAGTCCACAATGCACAGAAGAGCTGGGGAGAGCAAGAACTAATGGGAATTTTCAATGTCTGCAACCAGTGTGTTGATGACATTGACCATGGATGTCCTTTGCAAGTGACGACCTTTATCAGAGGGAAAAAACTAAAACTTCCAATATAAAATTCCAAATTGTATACTCTAGCACTTTATTTGTGGACCAAGGATAAAATCATAAACTTTAAAACTCACAAGGTCAGACATAAAAGAGCTCATTGTTTCCTAGTAGGCAGAGAATTTTTAATTGATTTGAGCTTAGAATGGACAAAAAGGAAAGCAAAATAAAATGAATGAAATAAAAAACAAAATAAATGAACAAAAAACAGAAACAGACAGCACACCAGATTTTCCATTGTCTCTTGCCCTAAAGAGAATAGATCTCTAAAGACCTCTAATCTACTTACCAAAATCATCAAGTGGAGAGAACATATTTCTTAACAAACTGTCAATAGTAGTTATTTGCTGTAAGTGAACAATAAACAAAATAAAGATCAAAACACAAAATTAGTAAATAGTAAAATTAAAATTAGAAAACGAGAGAGTCACAAAGTCCTAATAGAATTTTATATTCACTAGAGGAAGCCAAGAAATGATACCTTAGGCTGAAGTGCCAAAGAGGTGCACTTCCCTGGTCACAAAGAATGCCTGATTCTCTTAGTTGAATCCACAGGATGTTTTAGTAAAAGATATTTTGTCAAGATAATGTTTTACCCATACATACATATGAGTGAATATGTGTTAAATATTTTATGTAAGTTATGAATGAGAAATTTGATGAGGGGTTATAATTAGCTCAAAGAGAATCCAAAAAGCACATTTGTACATCAAAAATATTGGCAAAAATGCTTAAATGGACCCTAAACTTATCTATGAGTACAAAAGTACAAGACTGTGAAGATTACGCCTGTCTGGCATAATTCATTTCATATTTATAGGCAAGAGTTATTTTTGTACTGTTTTCAGTTATCATCCACTGACAGAGTTGCAAAGAAGCTTATAGAATCAAAAATATTGTGAAGCAATCAAAGAATAGTGCTTAGTTTTTCACCTAAAAAAAGGTTTTATCCTATACTCTGTTAGATTACTGGACCAAATCTGTTATATATACAGAAAAATATACTCATGCTAAGAGTAAATGTGAAGAAAGTTTTAGGAGAGATTATAAAACGGCTAGGTAGTCAGGACCATGGTCCCCATTCAACCACACCTGGAAGCTGGGCAGTAGTGAGCCATTAAAGGGTATGCTCAGGGCCTTCATAGGCAAATACCATGAGGCTCACCTGTGGGAGCAACTCCTTTGTCTCAGAGGGGGGAAAACTAACACTATTTCAGCTTCAGAAACCTGCAGCCAACCCAAATTCCCAGTTTTAGCTAGGAATAGCTGCAAACACTAGAAGCAGGCTATTCTGGCTGCTGGAATCTGTAGCTGGCACAGACTCCATTTGCCAACTGGAGCAGAGAATCTGGCCTCATCTCAAAAACCCTGCATTAATTTAATCTTAAACAAATTCCCTAATTCCTAACAGAACTTCCATTGTGCTTCCATCTTAGTTCTTTCAAGAAATCCTAGAGAAATTTTCCTGTTTTCAAAAGCATAGTGATTTAGCCTGTGGGGTGTGTGTGTGTGTGTGTGTGTGTGCGTGCGCGTGCTTCTCTTCTCTATAAGGACAAAGGAAAGATGGAACACTGAATGTGAAGAATCAAAGCAAGGTTTGAAGATTGAAGAGTTCAGAGCAAAAATGTAAGGTAATTTCTATAGTTTGTGTCTAAGAAAAATATGAATGAAATTCAAAATAAGCCCTTCCTGATCTTTAGAATTTTCATGTATTAAATATACAGTAATTTATAAATATTTCAATTAAATGTTCATTTTCTAATTTCAAGTCCTAAAAAATATTTATTTATGGCGGAAAACTAGAAATTTTACTTAGTCAAAAAAAAAACGAGACATATGCTTATACCTTTTTTTCTTACGTCAGAGAGCATGAGCTCAAAACTTTTAAAGTCAATGCATGTTTTAAAAAAAACAAACTCAAATTTATCTTTTTTAAAAAGAAGAAATAGAGTTAATTTTATTTATTTATTCATCTTGTTTTTATTTTTTTTTTGAACTTTAGTTGTATATGTAGTGCTGGAGTTCAAACCAGGTTCCTCAAGCATGTCAGGCAAGTAAGTGTTCTACCACTGAGCCAATTCTCTAGCCCTTATCTGTCTTCCTTATATTACGATTACAAACTTTACAACTCATAATAAATATAGCTTATTTTTTTTGTTGTGCATTATCTTTTCTTCAGGACTAGCCCAGCATTGGAAAATATCAGGATAATCCATTTGAAAAGAAATCAATGTTTCTAGATTAGCTGTTTTTAAATGTAGAAAAAAATTTGCAAGCTCATGGAACAGAGAAATAGCTAAGAAGTAAATTTTTAACAATTATTCATCACATTAATAATTCTAAGCACAAGGTATTAGTCTTAACCTTTTTATGCCATTCTATTGATTTTTTAATTTACTCGAGGGTTGCTAGAAAGACTGAAAAAAATTCTTTTAGTACCAGTATTTATTTTTATTGAATACTTGTCACTGTGCAGTCCAGTAATCAATTTAACATTTAAAATATAAACACTTAAGCTCAAAATGGCATTAGTTTTCTTTCACTGCTTGAACAAATGATCACAAACCTAACAGTTTCAAACAGTAAAAATGTATTATCTTAAAATTTTGCAAGTTAGAATTCTGGGAGGTGCTGCTGAGTGAAATCAACGTGTCCTACATGTTGGCTTCTTATGTGGAGACCTATAGGTGCATTTTTACTACCAGAATTGAACATTCCTTGTAGTTGCAGTACTGAGGTCTTTTATTCTTCGCTGACGCATCACCCCCAGCTATATAAATGGTTTCCTGATCAACTTGGGCTGTCCCATCCCTCTTTGAACCAGCAACAACACAAATGCATTCTGCCCTTCTGAATTTTGACTTGTACTGCACCTCTTCTGCATCCTGCTAGAGAATTCTCTTCTTGAAAGGGATCACATGGTAAAATTTAATCATCTACTTCTTCCTTTCCTTCTCTGTTAGGAAGGTAATTATTAAACTTAATGGTAGTTACCATAGTCTGGGAAGATTGAGGGCAGTAGATAAGGAAAAGTTAATGAGGGGTACTACTTTATAGATAAGAGTGAGAAGATCTGTTGTGCTATTTTACAGTACAATATATATAAATAACAATTGTGCACTGTTTATTTCCTAAAGATAGAAGAAAGGGTTTTGAATGATTGTTGGAGACTGAAGCCAACATGACGCTTGGCTGGATGCCAGAGAAAAGTATTAGTAGTAAACAACTCTGCAAGAGGCCCAGCTGGCTTGCAACTTCCTGAGTAATTAGAAAACTGCCTGACGACATGACTAAGCTATTTTGGCTGCTCTATTGTTGCAACTGATTGATTATGTTTGTTCTGTGTCCCTATTGAGAGTTTTGTAACAAATTAATACTGGGCATACAGGGAAATAGGAGAGGTAGAGAGAAGAAAAAAAGCCTTAGCAGTAGAAGAAGGGACTTTAGTGTGAGGAGATGTAAAAGCTTTGCCGGTAGAGAGATGAATAAAATAAAGTGTTTGGAGAACTTCAAATACAAAAGAGAAAAAATAAAGAAGCAACTGAAGCACCAGAGCTGTTGTCGTGTCTCTCTGCGGGCAGGGGGTGCGGCAAATGGTGCCGAAACCCGGGATGAGGGAAGAAAAAGGAAAAGAAAAGGTAAGTAGGCAGCCTAAATGTTTGCAGTAAAGCGACAATCGGAGTACATGGAAGGCGGCTCCATGTAAAGTGAAAGTGACTGGTAAAGACTGGTCACCAAGATTGAAAGCAGCCGTTCTGTGTTTTGAAGTACTAGCTTAGACCTGGGGTATTTGTTCTGTGTGCGCACCTGTCCTGTGTGTTTGTGTTCATGTATGTTATATGTGTGTTAAATATGGTACCAAATTGGCTAATAGATGAGTGCTCATAAATTAGAATTGAAAAGGGAAAAAGAAAATAAAATGGATCCAAATGATTTTTAAAATTAAAAGGGTCAAGGCATTGTGGACTTAAAAATATATAAGGGAAAATTGTTGGGGGTCTGGTTTTTACCCCATTTCATTAGTTGCCCCAGAGTCATTTTGTTGCTGTTTGTAAAAACTCAGGGTGAGTTAGAATGTGTTTACAAAGAGGTTTTTAAGTTGTTTTTCAGAGCCTTAGGGAGAAAAAATTAAAGGAGATACGGATCGGGGAAGAAAAGCTGCCAGTCCTGCTTCGGTGTAATTAGAGAGACTTGGACATCTTAGCTGTGGTGGCTGTAGCAGTGGTGGCCTTTAACACCTGTGCATTGGACTATTGACCGTGAACCAACGAGTTTATCTACTGCAAGAACAAATGGACATTTTGGTGGACATTGGGTCTATGTGTATTCATAACCTGCCTGGACTGAGTTTTGGCTACCTGAGCAATATGGCTAAGTCCTAGGGAAGAGTGGCCAGTGTCATCATCATTATGTGCTTTGTGATTGGTCTTGTGGTAAAAAGGCATGGAAGGGATCAAGCAAGCTCATGCTGCCCTCAGAGTTGATGACCATGAGTCAGCAACAACATGAATGGCTCAGGCTCAAGGGGCTGGTAGTCAATGATGGGTAAGTCCCTTCAACCCCCTTATCAACCTAAGACAGGAAGGGTGCCTTATGCTGCACCTAATTCCAATGATGGGTAAGAAGGGGAGGTGTGAATGGAGACACCTAAGACAGGCACAGTCACCTGTTGATACTTTCCTAAAGATCTTTCTTTCAAAGGGCTCTTCATCTCAGATATGAATGGATAACACAATGAGCTATGTCACCACTGTATACCATGAATGGACAAACTTCTTGCATTTAAATCTAGCTCAATTTTTTCTTCCACCAGTTCCAAAGGTGCCCATAATCCATTTCAAAGTGACTGTTTCCCTCATTGTCTCTTGCCTTAAGTGTATTCCAGGGCTCTTATTTGTTAACTAGGAACTTATTCTATCTAATTCAAATGAATTAGGAAATGAATTTAATTAGGAAAAGAATGCACTGGAAAACAAAGGAGATGATTCTGAAGCAAGAAGCCAATTGACTCGGTTTAGACAATGGGAAAGAATTAAGAAAAGTCAACCATCCATTTCCAATTCAACACCACACCAAAGAAGATGCAGGCAAAGATCCCGCTGTGGTCATTACTGGTGCAACAAGATTAGGATGATAGCACAACTTCTGGTACTCAGAGTCCACACTGATGATACTTCCTGGAATCCATCCAAAGTAAACATCTCAGGTCCCATGCAGCAAGAGACCACGTGACATTTATTTTATTAGTATCAATTGATATTTTTCTCTTTGTATATTTTTACTTTTTATGGTAATTATTTTGATGTATATTTCTTTGACAACTCTTTATATCCTCTTTCTCACCATTCTTTTCCTACTCCCTCTGCTCTTGTCTCCCCCTCACCTCTCCCTCCCTCTTTCTTCTTTTGGTTTCATATTATTTTAATATAGTCACAACTGTGCCATGTTGTATATAGTCAAATGAAATGAAATGAAAAATATATTAACTAATTAAATTAATTAAATACACTAATAAATGTGTAAATAGGGCAGGGAAAGTAGGACCTTTCATTCATGACTTTTGTCTTACAGCATGTTTTTCACAGTTTTTATTTCCAATAACTCTGCTACAAATTCAAATATTCAGAAGGACATCTCAGTTCAGTGTGCTTAGGGTTCCATATTTTTCAGTGATATCTCAAATCATATGTTTACATAATTTGGTAGTTTAGAACTTAAACATTTTCTTTCTCTCCTAAATGTGATTATCAATAATACAAGAAAAGCACTCTTCTTGTCTTTTCTTCCATTCTGTCACAATCAGTGTGCACATTCTTTCTTGTTGTTTCAGCATCATTCCTGCCCTTTTCTATATTTTCCCTTCCTGCCCTGAAAATCCTGTGAATGATAATTTGCCTAGAATACTTTGCCAGCTGGTTTCCAGTTAAGATGTTGTCAAGGGAAGACACTCACACAAGCTCTGGAAAGCAGGAGAAAGCCATTTTTTTCCTCCTATGGCAGTGGCAGACAGATGTTGAACTGACAGTAGATGACAGATCTGGGTTGGCGATGGGTTCCCTGCTTTGTTGGCAAATCACCCACTGTGGTGTTGTAGGCAACAGAGATCATTAGGAGCATTTTTCTATGACTGATGCATGCAAAGAATTAAACATCATTAACAATGTTTTCCACAATATGATCAATATTATGAATAATAGAACTTTAAAGCATCAATTATTCACACCTGCAAGGAGAGTCAGTTTTCTTCTTACAAGTTTCATATAGTTTACTTAGATTTTGACAGTTTATTGAGTAAAATAATTTAATTCTGTCAATATATGTTCTTAAAAACATTAAATATTACTCCATGTGTGATCCAAGATAATTTTTAGAAAATATATAAAGTTTTCATACTTTTTTTTAAAGCATGTGCTTGCTATTGAACCCAAGGTTACTTTACCACTGAGCTACATTGATAGCCATTTTTATTTTTGTTTCATTTTGAGACACATTCTTACTAAGTTGCTGAGGGCCTTGCTGAATTGCTGAGGCTGGCCTTAAGCTGTGATCCTCCTGCCTAAGACTCCCAAATCACTGTGACTACAGCTGTGTACTATTGCCCTCAGCAGATTGGAAACATTCTTTTTCATCAACTTAAATTATCAATTTGATAATCATTTAGTGGGTGAAATACATAGATACACTGAAATAGATTTCCAGTGTGAGTCAAAATTCAAATATTGTTAATGTAAAATAAAATTGCCAGCAATATAATATCAAGACAAAAGAATAATCCCTCTGTATCTATTTCCTTTGTAGAATATGTTTTCATTTATATATCAGCATTTGTGAACATATGCTTGTGACTTTCCATATACAAATATTGTGAAGAAGAGGAAGTATAAATTTCCTTAAGTCTTTAATTTTTAGTTGAAACTTAGAATATATGTAAACTGACAGGGGGATTAATGTTAAATTTGGATAAGACTAGCTATTTTTAAAAAAAGGTTATAATATAGTCATATTACTCAAAATGTTATATTTTAATCACAAAAGGTAATTTATTTAAAGAAAATAGCCTCAGTATCCGCTGCTATTTCATACTACTATCATGTTAGACAGGAGAGTTCTATCTCCTTCTATATGATTTTATGTGAGACAAGCAAACACCAAAAATTATGAATCATGAAAACAACCAGTATGAAGTACTTTTTATATTTGATGATATCAATTTTTTTGGATACCATGATTAAATATAGGGGAGCTTAACCACTGAGCCAAATTCCTAGCTCTAACTCTTCTTTTATTTTATATTTTATTTTGAGGCAGGGTCTCCATAAGTTGATTAGGGCCTATCTAAATGAACTCAGCTTTTTAAGGATGGACTAATACAATATAAAATTACTAAAGCATAAATTTTAAATTCCTACTGTATGGAATAGGGACGTATATACGGGAACTAATTACCACTACTGTTTTTGCATGTGCTAATAAAATCCCATTCTCCTGAAAGGTTTTAAAGGCTCTGACACAGTGCTTGGCTTGTGAAAGTTAATTGGAATCCAATATCACTCTGAGTTCTGTTTTCATATATAGTATGGCCCCTAGAAACACCTTAAAAATATTAAGAAGTTCCAAGGGAAGATAAAGGAATATTTTTTTCAGACTTTGATGAATAGTACAGTAAACTAAGAATATTTCAATTTTAATACACCATCATTTGTAGTATTAATAATTTTAAATTTTAACTGTGTGTAAGTGTTAAAACCAAACATACTATGTGTGCAAATGCAGTATGCTAGTCAAGTCTCCTCTACGCTTACAAAAATTGACATCACAGAATTTTCATATTCCTGGAATGTGGAATTTTTCAAAAAGTTTGAGTGAAGGGAAGAATAAAAAAAGAATATCTCAATTATCAAATCCATTCCAGTAGGTTTATGTTTATATAATGGCCTGCAAATCTCTGAATATAGCTCTCAGATTTATCCTTCAAATTTTATCTTGTAAGTTCAAATACCTACTCCACAAATGAAACCTGATTCTCATATTTTCATATCTGTAGTTCCTTTTATTTCCTCTCATCTTCTATATGTGCTTCGTACCTCACAATGTCAAAATGCTTCCCCTCAAAGCACAGTTTAGATCAGACTTTCAGAAACTTCATATTGTTTATTGATTGATGCTTTAATTTTGTTTTCTATTATTCAAGGCTCTTGAAATCACTGATACAACTTGTTTTCTTCCCTTTCTCCCTTTCTTCTCCTATGCCCTATGGTCCAGTAAGGTAAAACTAATAAAGCTCCCCCATATCATACACTGGGATCATTTTGTTTGGTTCCTTTTTGATCTCCATATGTTTACCTCAGATCTGTCTTTTAAAGGAACTGACAATACACTCATGTAAGAGAAATTAAACCCCTTCCTGATAATTTCTCAATACTTAGTCTAATAACATTTCCTTTTCTTGAAGTTTTCTCTAGATTATTGTCTTTATCCTTTAAAATCTATAAGACACATGCATCAATCTTTGTGTGTCATTTAAGTTTCTTTAACTTCTTTATAGTACTTTCATTTCATTTTGTATTATATTATATATGCTTGTTTTTGTTTTTGTTTTTTTTAAGAGAGAGGGACAGTGAGAGAGACAGAGAAAGAGAGAAACAACTTTATTTAGTTTTTCACATGGCCTTAGTTGCTCAACACTCAGTTGTGTACGTGGTGCTGGGGTTTGAACCTGGGTCCTCGTGCTTGCCAGGCAAGCACTGAAACCGCTGAGCCACCCCTCCAGCCCTTATATGTGCTTGTTAATGGTATATTGACAAGTTTAATGACTATAAGAGATGGCAGAATCTCAAATGTAAGGTAGTACTTACGTGTACATACAGTTTAATGCATTTAAGATAATTTTATTTTCTATATGGGAATAATAATATTTATCCTTTGTCATATCTATTCATGAAAAAGAGAAAGGGTGTCTTTAACTACATGTAAAAGGAGGTAAAGTAATTTATTTATATAGTATGCATATAATTGTCCTACAATAATTTTAACTTAAGATTTCATAAGTCAGAGAATATCTGCAGAATCAAAAGACAGACATTAACCTCGAATCATAAAAATCATAAAACTTTTCACTTTCAACTTGCTTCTAATTTTAGTTTATTTTCTATGTATAGTGTGCTTAGAAGGTCTGAGACAGTTCAGGCACCTATGACTTCTTTGTCTACATTAATATACTAATCTACAGTTTGAATACAAAAAAAAAGATGAATGGTTTGCTATCATTGACCTTAATAAATTCTTTCTCAATAGAGCAAAGGACATTCACCAACACAGATATAATCAGTGGGACATTAAAATAGATGCGATACTGTGGAAGGAAAAGTTTTACACCAGGTAAAAGTGCTGTGGTGAACATGGAAAATGATTTTCTTGAAGAATCAACAAAAGATCTCAGCTGAAACATTGACTTTTTCAAATAGATAGTCTAGTGTATACCACAGTTAAGGAAAATACTTCTTGAAAGTTTCTTAATAAAAATTATGTTTTATTACAAAGTGAAGATACCAATTAACATATCTAGATTATATATTAAAAATAAAGCATTTTGATAGATAGTATAAATGACACTAGGGAGGTATATCTGCTCATAATATTCCCTACATGAAAGCTAAGGAAAACTTTGTTGGTGCAGAAAAACTGCAATTTCCAAAGGTGAGTGAATTTATAATACTAGCATTTAAAATATATTATTTTAGAGTTGAATTTAGAAAGGTTTTGAAAAGAATAATTGAATCATTTGAATTAAGTCTAAAGATGTTTAGAAGCTATTTCTTTTATCTTTTAAATAGCACAAATGCTGGCAAAGAAATGTGGGTTGCATCTTTGGAAGTTGGTGGGAACTGGTTTGATTCAGTTGTAAATATGGCTTATATACTTTTGGACAATCATGTCAAGTATTCTCATTCATAAGCCACAGAAAACTCTACTACATTTGGCTTAAACAATGAGGGAAAACAGTAATCTCAAAGACCAGGAAGTTCCAAAGTTTGAGCACCATGCGTTAATTCAGATACTCCAAAGCATCATCAAGTAATATAGTTTTCCATTTTGCTTTCTCCACCATCCTTGTTTAGCTCCTTCATTCTCAGGATATCTGCATGATCATGGCATCTAATATTTCCTAAAACTATATTCACAAAAAATGTGGAAAGTAGTTGATTTGTTTTCTTCAGGACCAAATAACCCCTTCTGTTACATCTTCCAGGAGGTTTCTTTATGTTTCATTAACAAGAACTACTTCATTTTCCCATGAGATAAATAGCATCACAGTGATTGGAGGATCACTTAGGATATGCCCACTAAGGGACAAATGTGAGTGGAGACCACCTTCTCTTTGTCACTTATGGATGTGATGTTTGGAGATCAGGTTACATAGATCACTCAAACTCTTCAATTTTTCCTATTTTGTTCTTTCAAGTAGCGTGAGGTGAGGTGGGTAAGCAAATCTGTTCTATGTTACACCTTTTTTTTTTTTTTTACCAGAAGCAGAATCCTCTATATTCCATATCCTCTTAAAAATTTTCCCCTATTTCCCACAACTTTACTACTTTTTGATGCCTCTTAGAGTTTATGGACCTGAATTTCCACCTCTCTAATTCCAACCTCTCTAATTTTAGTATTATCTTCATTTATAAAACTTGCATTTATCATACTTTCATGTTTTCTAATTTTCCGGGAAAGTTGGAAATTACATTATTTTATTTATTAAAATATTATGCACACACTTTTCAAAAGTCTATGTTTGATAACTCCATTTTGTAAAACACTAGATTTATATTTTTTTATATAAACACTAGATTTATATGTTTTTAGATGAATTATGTTATGTACTCTTGCTGAATTTTTGTTTTGATTAAATGTGAAACTTTGTAAGCACATTTGATGGACTATGATGATGTTTACATTAGGTTCTGTGGAAACCTAGTATACTAACCATTTCATATCTTAATAAAATTTCAGGGATATAATTATTTTAAATTAAGTTTAAGACTCTGCCACACCATCTCATTTCAAGTTTATACTTGTACCTACAAGTCTAACAATACCTTCTAGCACATCTATGAAAAAACTGAGACATGTACTTGGAAAGTTAGCTTAGTTTGGAAAACTAATATTTTATTTTCTTTAAACCAGAAGTTCTTTCTTAAAATACAGTTTTCCCCCCAAGGATTATTAGGCCATTCCTAATGGCAGTTTGGTTATCACAGCTTATTTGAGGAAGTGTTGTCTTCACAGCCAAGTTGGGTTGCCTTTTTGATGCCTCTGGGAGAGATAGGGATCCTCCAATGCATATGAAACTCTAACAACAAAGAATTATCAAGTGTAACATTTCAATATGTCTGCTACTTTGTCTCTAAAAGACTCAGAAATTCCATTTATCTCACAGCCTGTTTCTTTTACTTATTTTTATTAAAATAATTTTTATACAAGGGATTGAACTCAGTAGTACTTTACCACTGTGTCACATCCCTAGCCCTTTTTACTTTTGGAGGGTACAGGATCTCACTAAGTTGCTAAGGGTCTTGCTAAGTTGCTAAGGCTGTCCTCAAACTTGATATTCTTTTTTCTTGGCCTCATGAGCCACTGGAATTACATGGGTGCACCACTGGGCCTGATTCATTTCTTTTGGAATCAGGAGAATACAGCGCAAAATAGCTCCAAATGCTAGACTCATAAGACAGACATCTCACTGTTCCCTATTCCTTCAGTTTTTGTCTATACTTCCTTTCTATCTTATTAAGTACCCAAATATTTCATACAAATGCTTTTAAAAAATATTTTTTCATAATTGTCTTAAGTAGCTCAGTGAGAGAAGAACCTCTCTACAGAGTTCTGTAGACCATTTACATTTAAATATACTTCTACACATTAAATTGAACCTATATTCATTATTCAAGTAAAATTTGCTATAACATTTAAAACAATTAGAAATGCTTTTGTAATAATTTGACTCAATATAAATGAAAAATTGTATAAAGTAACAAAGTATACCAACTATAAATGTCATAATTTTAGACATCTTCAAACTTTTTAAAAGAACTTTAGATTTTTCAATTTTAATTTGACATTTAGAGGAAAAATATTCTTCTTTGAACTTCAAACATTTTTCTTCCTATAATTGAAAAGTTGTATAAAAATCTTAAAATTTCACAGCTGTTATTTGAGTGTCAATATAGCTGGCATATATAAATTTATCATAAAAACAATTCCCAAAGGGGAAAAAATCTGGCAATGGCATATGCCAGTATCTCAGAAATGAATTTTGTTGTAGTTTTAAAGACTTGTAAACAACTTTCATTTGGCCATTTAAGAACTGCATGTATCTTAATTGACATAATTGACAAAAAAATTGTGTTTTAAAAATGTTAACTTAGACAAAAATATTTCAATAAATTCATGAAAAAAATTATCAGTTAACAGTTTAGTACAATGTATATTTTAGTCTGACCAATCCCATTTGATGAAATAGCTATTGAATTCTACTTCAGAGCAAAGAATATTTGAGCTTCTTACTTAAATTTATATTATTTAGGAATTATCACCGTATCTTACATTTAAATGATAAAATGTTTTCCCTTTTATCATTATAATTAATTTATAAGATAAGAAAGTAGAACATTTTATAATTCCATTAATTTGTTTTGTGTTTTCCTAGATTCTAAAATGCTAGGTCATTATACTGTAAAAGTAGACATTACATTTTAAACTTTAATATTTCCTTCAGGTTCTTATATTCTTATATTTTAATAATATTGATATATTTACTATTGTTGTATATACAATGTTTTTCTCCTATGTTAATAAAACTGTAGAAACATACTTATGACTATTATAGATAAAATCAAATGAAACCTGAAAAATTAATCTGTGATATAAGATGTCTTGGATATCACTTTTTTTTGGATTGAATAGTGCCTTTCTAAATTTTGTGCCATGCCACCTAGAAACTTCTAAGAATGTGGAAATTTGGACTTGGAGGCATAGACATGCAGCAATAGCACAGTGATACAGTGGAGGCAGGTGTTGTAGTGAGACATCTGTAAGCCCAGGAATGCCAAGGACTGCTACCAATTGTCAGAAGCTGGAACAACACGGGGACATTCCCCTAGAGCCTTCAAATGACAGGCTCCCTTTCATCATCTTGATTTAGAGCTTCTAGACTCTACAGTTGTGAAGGAACACATTTATGTTGTTTTAAGTTCATGCAAATTGATTATGGCATCTGTAGGAAAATTGTATAGTATATATTTGGTAATACAAAACAATCAGAATATTATGCTGTTACTGTTTAATATTTAAATAACACACATAAAACATTACAGCTAATATAAACTTCTCACTCAAATAAAAATATTTTTTGAAGGGGGCAGGAACTGGGGGTGGGAAGAGGAGGAATATCAAGGCAATTGGAGGGAGGTAGTAGGGAGGTTATCAACTCAGTGGGAAACCTTCAACTTCTATGAGAAGTACAACTAACACGAGGGTAAAGTAGGGTAAGCATGGGATCAGGGGTTAGGGGAGGACCCAAGGAGGAGAGATCTTGAATTGGCATCAGCCTTGGCTTGCTCTGTCATAATCCATGCGTTCATGAATGTGTGGCAATAATTCTCTCCTATACGTAAGACTATGTTGAATGAATAAAAATTTTTTGAACATTTGAAAATAAAAGTAAATATCATTAAATATATAAAAATTATTAGACTTCTAATAAGTAAATATGAACTACATGTTAGAATGTTCATTAAATTAATCGACCTTAAAGTTAGATCCCCATGATATTTTTTTTGTATTTGCTTAACATAGCTTTACATATTGGAGGTAATCATCATTGCATACTCATGCAAAAACTAATACTGACAAAGTAAGTTAAGGCTGATTCTAGTCCTGCGTCTTCCCCTTTGACCACTCCCTGCTCCCATGTCTCCCCTGCTTTTACCCCCATGTTATAGGTAAAACTAAACCTAAACATGTGTATTAATTTTTGAAATTTCTGATCCTATACAAATGCATGCTCACACAATTCTACAGAAATTTTCTGGGTCCTGAGACTCAATCCATTTCATGATAACTTGCTGTTGGTTACCATAGAACAGTATTTTTAATTTGTGACAGAATATATTATAATTTTTTTGTCAAGAAGTAATTTACTTTTAACAGCTAGTTTCACAATAATATATTGCATTGTCAGTACAAAGTAGGTGTATGGAGACTTCAAAAAAGAATAATAAGAAGTAGCTATCCTTTATTTTTTCAGAAAATACATTTAAACCACTTTGCAACATAATATAGCTCAGTATTTGTTATGCCAATTATTATCATACAGAGAAACACATTAAGTTTAAATCTAATTTTCCGTATGATCATCAGTGCCATTTGGAGGCAAACTGAATTTTTGCTATTAGATAAGTTATTTATTTCAGAATGAATTATTAATAAATAGATATTTATAAATAATTTAAGACCTATCTGAAATATATAAATAAGCAATATTTTAAATTTCAGGCTAATTATTGAAGTTTTACACAAAAGACATTTGATTCCAAAGTGTATATAGTTAAGGTGTTTATAGTATAAATTATTTTATTCTATTTGCCTAAGGGTCTTCATATTATAAAATGAATATAATCATACATAACAAACAAAGTCATATAAATCCAACTACAAACAATAATTTGATGAAACTGAAAGTATTCTTATTTGATAAACCAAACTTTTCTATTTAGCAGGCACCTTTAAATGATAATTATAAGTGATAATTTAGCCTCCAGAGCACAGTTTATAAATTAAGTACACTCTAGTTAAGAGCCTTATGCTCCAGTGTCTGGAATAAATCATCTAAATTTCAGGTTTCTTAACAGAGAGGCCACAATAATCACTCATAATCTGATTAGCTCTAGGACATCACTCAAAATGTCTGTTAAGACAGCAAAATAATAACAATCATCATTTAAACTTTTTAAAATTTGCAATCACTTGTAGGATTAAATGAATGAATCATTCCAAGCAAAATCATCAAATTTATTTCATAGGTCATATTAATGTGATTCACTCACTGATCCTAGTATCTTTTTAGCAAATGCTGATGTGACTGTGGGAGCAATATGGGTGAAGTGTTTTGTTCACTGTTTAGCCACTGACTCTCAGAATTTTGGAGTTTAACCTTATGACCTACTGGTGCACTAAATAGGAAATAAAAATAATTGTGAATTAGTGTCAAACATTTTAAGCAGAAAGCTGCGTAGTTTATCAGATCATGGACAAAATTTAATTTATTTGTTTTCATTGAAATTAGTATTGGTAAAATATTAATAAGTACCATTAACAATTGCCTATATTTATATAAAGTTTCATATATTATACAGAGTGCTTTAATTCACATATAACTGCATTTCCCAAGGATGAAGCAAATACCAAAACTTGAAAATAATTATGTTTACTCTACATTCCAAGCACAGGGCTCAAAGAATAAATAATTCATGAAAAGTATTCATCCTGGCAATCTATGTTTTAAAATTAGAACTCCCAAAAGAGCAGAAAAATATGAGTATTGACACACAATAATCAATACGAACTACAATATAAAGTCTTATTTAAAAATTTCTTTTGTTTCTTTGAATATTAAAATTTAGTTCTATCCTTTATAACAAACATCTTCCCTAAGAGTTGACATTTAATTAGCACCTATTATATGCTAGGAATTTTTATATTATTTCTTCTTTTTCTGATTTCTACCTTAAAGGAGAGAAATCTTAGATTTGTGCAAAGGAAGAGAGAGCCAATTGAAAGGAAGTCAAGTAAGATCCTTTGTGCACTTTCTTACTATTAAACCAAATTGCCTCTGATTCATTTATATAATTTATTCTATTTTTCATACAGGATTTCTCAGTTGGTACATTGTAGCAATGGCAGAATCAATTAGTTTACACCACATATATAATGAACAGAAAATAATTTTTGCATTCTAAGTATGAAGTTCAAAAATAAAATGGACAAAACAAAAGACATTTTCCCTTGTTTTTCATAACTAATCCCCTTGCAATTGTCTTTATTACTCATGAATAAATAGGTAAATTCACTTAAAAGTAAAATTAATAACAAATTTAACTTATTGGTCTTTATAAATTTTGGTTTATTTTTATTTCAAATGTTAAATTATCCATAATTAGAAATATATGACTTATGTGTTTCTGTATAATATTTTAACTAAAAAGTAAGATGTATTAGATACTGAATTAACCAAGGTAATCATAAACTGCATTATGATAATTACTGTTTTAATATGCTTTCTACAATTTCTATCATTTATCATTTATGGGTATATTTTGAAATTTTTTCTCAAAGTGCTTCTATTTTCCTCCTTCTTTGCTTACCCTGTATTTTTTGTTTGGTCACCAAACATGAATTTTAGTATAATGGGTGCTAAATAGTTTTGTTACTATAACAATTCTTGAACTGTAACAATTCTTGAACAAGGTTAAACTTTCTTTTTTTTTTAAGAGGGACAGTGAGAAAAAAAGAATTTTTTTTAAAGAGATATGGATGGTGAGAGAGAGAGAGAGAGAAGGAATCAATTTTATTTAGTTTTTCATGTAGGTTTCATTGCTCTAACAGTTGTATGCAGGATACTGAGGTTTGAACCCCATCCTCGTGCATGCCAGGCAAGCACACAACTGCTGAGCCACCGCTCCAGCCCAAGGTTAAACATTTTAAAAATAGATTTATCAGAGTTAGAAGATGGTGACTGGTGGGAGGGCTGAATGAAAAATCTCTCTGTGAAGCAGGATGCCAATGTTGGGAGAAGTGCTTTTTTGTGGGGTAGGTGAATGGCAAAATTTATGCCTAAGCTCATTAGTATTGAAGCAAAGAAATTTAGAGATGCAGAGGCTTGGATAAACCAAGCATACACGAAAATGCAAATGAAGATCTAGCATCTCTAGAAACAAGGTCTGCCACTCAGCTGGTGGGTTGGTGGATTGGCACAGATGGGAGGCAGCAGTGCACACAATTAGAGGACAGTTCGGAGTGGTGATCTCTGATATCAGAAAGGTGCGTGCAGTGCTCCACAATGTGCTCTGTGGTAGCAGGATCTCAGGGACCGCATTAATGCAACTTAGACGCCCCAGTTGTAGAGAGCCAGGGCAACTGACATTTTGACTCTACCCAGTGGGTAGTCCAATCAGGTGCACCAAAAACCAGAACCTCCGAGTGGTAGCCCCAGGCTACACCATCAGACGGATGAAAGCGCAAGGATCCTAGTGTTCTGATTGTCTGCCCTGGGGGCTATGTGGGCCTGGTGGACCCTCCCTACTAGTCCAGCAACTCTGGAATAGAGGCTTTTCCTTCCATGGTGTTCACATTCAAAATTCTGCATTACAGGTGGTTCCACAGTACCTACAATAGCTGGGCAGGGTCGGCTTGCAGTAGTGCTCCACACTACTCTGGAGCACAGATACCATCTGGATCTCTCAGGCTGGGCAGAGATTATCTTCAGCCTCAGTGACCTATGAACAGAAGGGGCACCCCAGGACCAGTGCATTCCTCTGCTTTCAGGCCCTGAGTCCTGGGAACAGAGGTGGTCCTCTAGGCCATGGGCACTCCAAGTAGGACTTGGTTTCAGGGCTTCTTGTGGTTGCCTTTGAGACTTTCCCAGATGCAGGTCTGGCTGGGCTGGAGTCTCCTCACTGCAACCCCCCTTGATGTGACTGAGATTGCCTCAGACATCTTTTCTTGGTAGCAAATGGAAGTCACAGGTCACTCAAGAGTGGGGCAGTAGCTGTCCCAGGAGAGATCAGTTCAGGCTGACCACTTCCTTTGGATCAGCAAGAGATACTCACAGCTGTGTCAGGATCCACAAGACTGCCAGTGGCTCCTGGGACTCCAGTAGAAGTGGGGCAAGGTTTTGGGCAGGCAGACGCTAAAGTGTCCAGGGGTCAACCCAAGTAGCCCAAAAAGCTGTTTCCAAAGGAAGCAAGGATGGTGAAAGTCTGCAACCCCCTTTCAGTACAAGAATATTGGGAGGACTCCTGGAAATCTGTCTTTCAGCCAAGAACACCAAAGCACAGTCCCTTCAGGTACCTCATCTGAGAAGTGCCTCCACCTAGATGTCAGATGGGAACATATACCCACACTGTATATTTTGACCTCAGCAGTAACAACCTTCCCAACTCTTTTTTTTTTTCTGCTTTTTTTTTCTTGGAATTGGTGTTCCAGTGTGTTTTGATTTTGATTTGTTGTTGTTATTGTTTCTTATTTTGTCTGTCTGTGTTTGTATTACTGTGGTTCGATCTGTGGCTGGCTGTGATCTTAAAAACCAGTGCATAGTCTCTTTGTGCTAAAGAGACTCCCAGTAGTGAGTCTCTCTACTTTTCCCTTCTTCGCTGTCCTCAGTCAACACCTAAATTATATTCTGCTCTCTCTCATCCTTCCTCAAAGTCATACCCTAATCTCCTCCCATTTCTTTCTTTTTGATAATTTAGAATAATAGACTACATCATCTCCAATCTCTTGTTGCTTTCTCTCCAAATTCACAAGTGTCACACTACTTTCTTATCATATTCCCTCTGCTCTATGGACTTTTTTTCTTCACCTACAGAAGTTCTGGAAAACTGAAATAATGCCATATTTGAAAACGGGTGTTTGCTAGCAAACCTAGTATAGTCTGAAGATTCTCAGGGAAGAAAACTGCTAATCCATTTGCTAATCAGCACTGTAACAGCTACAATTGGCACAAAGTAATCAGATCAACACTGTCTGTTGTATTCATTGACTGCACATATTGACTCCTACTCCTTATCTCCTAAGGTATTGGAAATCATAAGGGTCCACAATAATTGAAAGGTTGGGGACCCAGCCATTGAACTGAACTATCCAAATTGTACCCTAGCCCAAATAAGCAAAGAGACAAAAAATTCCATACTCATCAATGAAGTCCCCAAGAGAATTATTTGAATGATGGACCTCAGGCCCCCACTCCCTGCAACTGAAAATTAGGGAAAAGGAAAACAATCCACCACCTAAAACCCAAAGCTCTCCATCCAATGAGTCCATGGTTGGGGTCCTAGACGAAAAGCTAGAAAAAAGTCTAAACAATCTGATTAGTAAATCAATCAAAGAATTAAAAGAAGACTTAAGGAAGGAAATAAGAAGCAAATTCAGGGGTTGAGAGGCCACTTTGATAAAGAGGCAGACATTCTAAAAAAGAGATGCAGCAGACAGAGTTTTTAGAATTGAAAAACACAGTCAACCAAATTAAAAGCTCATTGGAAGATACTAATATCAGAGTAAACTCAGTAGAAAACAGAATCCCAGCTCTCAAAGAATGAACAATCAGACAATGAAGATAGGCTAAGCAACATTAAATGCAAGGAGGATAGACAAGACATGAACCTTACTGAACATGATCTGAACTTCCAAGAAGTATGGGATGAGAAGAGAAGAAATAACCTAAGAGTAATTGGAATTTGAGAAAACATAGAGCAAAAAACAAGAGGCTTTAAGAATTTTCTCAATGACATCGCCAAAGAAAACTTCTCCCATGTAAGAACTGATTCAGAAATTCAAATTCAAAATTCCTATAGAACACCAGATAGACCTAACCAAATGAGGAACTCACCAAGACACATCATATATAAAATAAATAACAGAGAAATCAAAGAAAGAATTTTAAAAGCAGCAAGGAAAAACATCAAATCATATACAGAGACAGATCAATAAGGATTTCTGTAGATTTTTCAGATCAGACAATAAAGACCAGGAGAGCATAGAATAATATTTTTCAAATATTGAAAGAAAACAAATTTCAACCAATGATACTGTACCCTGCAAAACTCAGCTTTAAATTTGGTGCGGAAATCAAATGCTTGCATGATAAGTTCAGGTTAGCAAGCACTGAGTGTTTTCATCAATAATCATGAAAGAGCACAAATAAATAGACTTCTGCTCCAAATCAAATCCCTACAAAAGAGGAGCAATCCAATGACAAACCTAATAGAAGACAGGAAGTAACTAAGATCAGAGCTGAAATCAATGAAATTGAGAAAAGAAAAACAATACAAATTATCAAGAAAACAAAGGGATGGTTCTTTGAAAAATAAAAATAAAAAGATCCACAGACCCCTACCTAACCTCACCAAAAAGGAAGAATGACATGAAGCAAATCAACAAAATCAAAGATGAAAATGGAGATATCACCACTGACTCAAACAAAATCAGAAGATTATCAGTACTTATTTTGAAAAGATATACTCTTCCAAGTTTGACAACCTGGAAGAAATGGACAAATATCTAGCCACATACGACATTCCCAAATAAACACAGGAAGACATCGGAATTCTAAACCAATCTCAACTAGTGAAATTGAAAATGCAATCAAAGGCCTTCCAAAAAAAGAAAATGTCCAGGTCCAGCCGGGTTCTGACCTGAGGGATGGGCTGGGGATGAGAAGGAACAGGCAGGAGATCCAGGTGGAGCAGTCTCACTTTACTCACTTTACTCAAGCTTTACATCTCTTTTTATAATCCTTCTAAGGGAGTTGCTAGGGGTTGTGCAGATTTCGAGCACAGATAAAAGTTAGGTATATCCTGTGGTTAGTACATTTGGAGCCACTCTGTTTTTCTTTTACATGACAATTTGCAAGTTTAACAAAGCACAATCTAGCCTGAAGGAGCTTATGCAGATAGTAGCAAGATCAAAGGAGGGCCGCTGATGAAATGGAGTGAAGGTCAGACCCCAACAAGAAAAGCTCAAGACCTGATGGAATCTCAGTAGAGTTCTACCAGACATTTACAGAAGAATCAACAGCACTCCTTTGTAAACTGTTCCATGAAATTCAAAGGCTCAGAATCCTCCCAAATACTTTTTATGAAGCAAATATAACCCTGATATCAAAACTCCGAAAATAAGACACATCAAGAAAAGAACACTATAGACTAATTTCCCTCATGAAAATAGACACAAAAATCCTTAATAAAATCCTAGCTAGCTGGATCCAAAAGCACATTAAAAAAAATACATCAAAAACAAGTGGACTTCATTCCAGGGATGCAACCTTGGTTTAACATGTGCAAATCAATAATTGTAATTCACTACTTAAACAGAATTAAATATAAAAATAATATGATCATCTCAGTTGATGCAGAAAAGGTCTTTGATAAAATTTAACACCCATTAATGCTCAAAACTCTGGAGAACAAAGGAATCAGAGGAAAATGCTTTAATTTTGTAACAGCCATTTATGACAAACCCATACCAATATTATGCTTAATGGAGAAAGAATGAAAGCATTCCCACTGAATTGAGGATCAAGTCAAGGATGTCCACTCTCACCACTATAACTCAATATACTCCTCGAAACCCTAGCCAGAGCTATCAGACAAGGAAAGGAAATCAAAGGAATTCAAATAGGAAAATAGGAAATCAAGCAATCTCTGTTTGCTGATGACATGATCCTATACCTAACAGATCCAATAAGTTCAATCAGAAGACATCAAGAGCTTATAAATGAATTCCGCAAAGTGGCTGGTAATAAGACCTGGTTAGAAGATCTGAGTAGATGGAAAAACATTCAATTTTCTTGTTTAGGCAGAATCAGTATAATAAAAATGACAATTCTGTATGTATAGATTCAATGCAATCCTCATCAAGATACCAATGACATTCTTCATGGATATAGAAAAAGCAATTCTCAAATTCATTTGGAATAACAGAAGAACCAGAAAAGCCAAAATATTAGTAAGCAAGAAAAAGGAAGCAGGAGGTGTCACAATACCTGACCCAAAATTATACTAGACAGCTATAATAACAAAAACAGCATGATTTTGGCATCAAAACAGATATGAAGACCAACAGAACAGAATAGAAGATACTGAGACAAACCCTCAAATCTTTAATCATCTGATATTTAACAAAAGGGGCAAAAATATAGTAGGAGGAAAAACACCCTGTTCAATAAATGGTGCTGGTCAAACTGGAAAGCCATATGCAGACAATTGAAACTAGATACTTATCTCTCACTCTGAACAGGAATCAATTTGAAATGGATCAAATAGAAATTAAACCATCAACAATACATTTGCTAGAAGAAAAAAATTTGATCAACACTCCAATGATAACGGTGTCAGCACCACCTTCCTTAACAAGACTATCGTAGTGCAAGAATTAAAGCCAATGGGGTTGGAGCGGTGGCTCAGAGGTTACAGAGCTTGCCCAGCATGCACAAGTACATGGGTTAAAACCCCAGCACCCACGTACACAACTAAGTGTCAGATCAACAAAAGCCATGTGAAAAACTCAATAAAAATTGATTCTCTCTCTCTCTCTCTCTCTCACACACACACACACACACACACACACACACACACTGTCATTCTCTCTTTAAAAAAAAATTAAAGCCAAGGATAAATGAGTGGAATGTCATTAAACTGAAAAGCTTCTGCATAGCTAACAAATTCGTCAAGATTGTGAAGAGAGAACTTACAGAATGGGAGGAAATCTTGGCCTGCTACACCTCCAAAAGAGGGCTAATATTCAGAATATACAAAAAACTCAAAAAACTGAACACCAAAAAAGCAAATATTCCAATCAAATGACCTAGGGATCTTAATAGAAACTTGTCAATGGGGGAAGTCCAAAATCCCATCAATATATGAGAAAATGTTCTACATCTCTAACAATCAGAGAAATGCAAAACAAGACTTCACTGAGATTCCACCTCACTCCTGTCACAGTGGCAAAAATAAACAGTATGAATAGTAACAGATGCTTGAGAGGTTGTAGGAAGAGAGAAACACTATCACACTGTTGGTGGGACTGCAAGCTTGTATAGCCACTCTGGAAATCAATGTGGAGATTCCTCAAAAACTAGGGTTAGAATCACCTTATGACCTAGCTATCCAACTCCTGGGTATTTTCCCTGAAGAGCTAGAATTTGCATACAAAAGAAACACAACTATATCAATGTTTATAGGAGCTCAATTTACTATAGCTAAACTATGGAATGAAACTAGATGCCTCTCGCTGGCTGAGTGGATTTAAAAACTGTGATATACACATACACATACATACACAATGGAGCTCTACCCTGCTGTTAGAAAGAATGCTATCACAGCATTTGCAGCCAAATGGATGGAGATGGAATAAATTATGCTAAGTGAAATATCCCAAACTCAAAGACTTAGGGGCCAAATCCTTTCTCTCAAATTTGGAAGCTAGAGTAAAGTCTAACACAGATTGAAAGTTAGCTAAGCTCAAAAATTAACTCAACATAGTTGCATTTTTACATAAACAAGGGCATCCACTACTATAAAGCTAGGGGAAGAAGGAAGGGAGTAAAAAGTGGTGGAAGGGTTTAGGGGGGTTATCAATGCAACTGAAATGAAGGAATAGGGGCATTATAAATGCAGTGATCCCTTGACTCCCATGAGAAGACCAACTAACATGGGGGTAAAGCAGGGGAGACATGGGAGCAGGGAATGGTCAAAAGGGAGAAAGAATGGACTAGTATCTGCCTTAACTTACTTTGTCAATATCCATATATTGTTGAATATATAATAATGATTCTCTCCAATATGTAAGACTATTTTGAACAAATATTAAAAAAATGAAAATAAAATAGATTTATCCTATGACATCTTGCTGCTAAGCTTTGTTAGACAGCACTAGAGCTCTGTTTAGCTTATGATTAATTTTCTTCTATTACAGACGCAATGTGCTGCTTAATATTATAACAGATATTCCTCTAATTATAAGTTTATGCATTGCACCTTCTTTAAACTCCAGATACTGCTATATCTAAACTTTGTGAGTGATTCTCCTCACCCTCCAGGCATCAAGTAGTTTTCTTTATTTGTATGAATTGAACAAAAATCAACTAAATATTAAAGGAAGGCTTTTGCATGTACTTACATATTTCTATGTAGCTTTTTCCCCCCTCTTCCCTCTAGTATTCTCCCATGAAATCTCCATTCCCTTTAGATTCTCAAGATACCTGGCTTTATCCCCTTAATTCAGGTGAGTACTGGGCTTTTCCAGATTTCACCTCCAGGTAGGATGGCCCAGAAATTGGATCATCTTATTGTTTTCCACATCATCCGTCATTTCTTGAAACTGAATGTCCTAAGTGCTGATATTTTAAATTTATATCTCTTGTTGTCTATGTGTATATTATTCCACATTGACCCAAAGTGAAAAATTATTCTATTGCTTTGTTTTAAACTATGTTTTATTAGTGCATTACATTTGTACATAATGATAGGATTTGTTGTCGCATATAGCTAGATGCACACAATTCAACAATACAATTTGTTTAATATACCCCCAACCTACACTCCTGTTCCTCTCTCCTCCCATCCCTTGATCCCTAGCCTTTCTTCTGGGTCCTATTCTTTTTCCTAATATTCCAAGTACAGTGACATAATTCTTATACTTATGAAGAACATTTTTTTATATATGTGACTATAGTGTATATAGTGACATACTTATAAATGCTTGAAATGTACCTTGCTTTATTGTCAGTTGCAATATTTCTCCTTCTCCTCCTTTTCTATCATCCCTTGTTATTCTTAGATATATTTGACAATAGAATTAAACATTTACATTTTTGTACAGGCATGCAGTATAGCTTGTTCAAATATCTTATGTAATATCTTGCAACTGTGTCTCATAAACGTTAGCATACTGTATTTTTGTTCTTTGGATTTAATACATGAGTTTTTTTACCTTTCCCCAAGCCTGGGTTTAGGTCCAGCCTCCAAAAATGAGGGAAAACATTCAGCCCTTGATTCTCTGGATTTGGCTAGGTTCATTCAGCATGATTTCTTCCATTGCTATCCATTTACCTTCATGGATGCAATATCATTTTTTTCTAATAGCTTAGTAGAACCCAGTTGCATTTATATACAAGAACTTTTAGATCCAATCATCCAGCAAGGGACATCTTGATTGATTCAATAATTAAAGTACTGGAAATTGAGTTGCTAGGAACAAAGATTTTACTGTGTCACTGTAATGTGCTGATTCTAACTCCTCTGGGAAAATATCCAGAAGAGGAATAGCTGGGTCATATGGTGGATCCAACTTTAATTTTTTGAAGAGTCTCCACACTGCTTTCCAGAGTGACTATACCAGTCTGCAATTCCACCAATAGCATGCTAGTGTTCTTATCTCTCCATAAACCATCCAGCATTTGTTTTTGCTTGTATTCTTAATCTTTCCCAGTCTGACAGGAGAGAAGGTTATATCTTCATGTAATTTTGATTGGCATTTTACTGATTACAAGTGATTTAGAACACTTTCTCATGTATTCATTGGCCTGCTCATTTTCCTCTTTTGAGAAGTTTAGCTTTTGCTCTCTGGCACATTTATTGATTAGATTGTTTGTGTTTTTGTTGAATTTTTTGAGTTCTTTGTAAATTTTGGATATTAGTCCCCTGTCAGAGGGATCACAGACCATGAGTCTCTCCCATTCTGTAGGTTATCTCTTGACTATTTTTACTATTTTCTTTGCTGTACATAAACTTTTTAGTTTAATGGCATCCCACTCATTGATTTTTGAATTTAATTTTTTCACTGTAGGAGTCTTGTTGAGGAAGTTGTTGCCAACTCCCATATGCTTGACTGTTGCTCCTAGGTTTTCCTCTAGAAGTTATATCGTAGGTGGTTTAAATCCTAATCCCTTGATACATTTAGATTTGATTGTTATACAAGGCAAGAAACAAGGATCTAATTTCAATTGTTGGCAAGTGGCTATCCAGTTTGTCCAGTACCATTTGTTGAATTAAACTATGTCTCCTTCATGTTCTATTTTTGACCCATTTTGTCAAAGATCAAACGTTTAAGGATTTGTGAGTTTCTCAGAGTCTCCTATTCTATTCTATTGGCCTTCATTCCTATTTTGATACCAGTATCATATTGTTTTTAGTACTACAACCCTATAGTAAAATGTTAGATCTGGTATTGCAAAATGACCTATTTCGTCTGCTTCAAATGAAATTGAGAATTGATTTTTCTATATCTGTAAAGAATGACATTGGAATCTTGATGTGGATTGCATTGAATCTGTACAGTGCTTTAAGGCAGAATGGCCATTTTTCATTATATTTATTCTGCCTAACCAAGAGCGTGGAGCATCTTTCCATCTTCTCAGGTCTTCTGCAATTTCTCTTTCAAGTGTTCAATAATTTTCCTTGTAGAGGTATTTTACTTCTCTTGTTAGATTACTTCCCAACAATTTTATTCATTTAGAGGATATTGTGAGTTAGACTGATTTTCTGATTTCTTCTTCTGCCCTAATATTGTTCACATATAGGAAAGTTATTGATTTATGAGTGTTGATCTTGTAGCCTGTGACTTTGCCAAATCTCTTTATTAGCTCTAGCAGTTTTCTGGTGGAGTTTTTTGGATCTTCCAGATATAGCATCATGTCATCAGCAAAAGATGATAGTTGACTTCTGCCCTTCCTATTCTTATCCCTCTGACTTCCTCTTCTAGTCTGATTGCTTAAGTAAAGGTCTCAAGGACTATATTCAATAAAAGTGGTGAATGTGGGCAGCCTTGTCTTGTTCTCCAATTAGTTGAAATGCTTTCAACTTTTCTCCATTTAGTATTATGCTTGCAGAGGGTTTGGCACATATAGCCTTCAAAAAGATAAGTTCTTTTGACCTCTATTTTCTCTAGAGTTTGAGTCATAAATGGGTGCTATATTTTATCGAAGGCGTTTTCTGCATCAATTGAGATGATCATATGGTTTTTGTCCTTAATTTTCTTTAAGTGATGAATCACATTTATTGATTTGCTTATGTTGAACCAGCCTTGAATACGTAGAATGAAGCCCACTTGATCATGGTGAATTATATTCTTGATGTGTTTTTGAATGTGGTTTGTGATAACATTATTAAGAATTCTCACGTCAATGTTCCTAAGGAATTTTGATCTGTAGTTTTCTCTTTTTAATGTATCTTTGTTGGGTTTTAGTATCAGAGTTATTGTTGCTTCTTAAAAAGTGTTTGGAAGAGGTCTCTCTTTTTTGGAATAGCTTACTAAGAAGAGGTTTAGTTCTTCTTCAAAGGTTTGGTAAAACTCAGCTGAGAATCCATCAGGTCCTTGGCTTTTCTTCTTTGGAAGAATAATTGTGGTATGGATTTCAGGGCCTGTTATTTGGCTGTTTAGGATTACAATGTCATCCTTTGCCAATTCTGGGGTGTTGTATGTGTCTAGAAATTTATATTTGTCATCCAGATTATCTGATTTAGAGAAGTATAATTTTTCAAAGTATGTTCTGATAATCTGTTTGATTTCAATGTACTCAGTGTTAATCACCCCCCTTTTCATTGCTGATTTCGTTGATTTGCTTTGATTCTCTCCTTCTTTTAGTTAGATTAGCTAGGGGTCTGTCAATTTTCTTTCTGTTTTTTGAAGAAACAGCACTTTGTTTCATCATTTTTTATTGTCTTTTTGTTCTCAATATCATTGACTTCAGCTTCAATTTTAACTATTTCCTGTTTTCTGGTGGCTTTGGGATTAGACTTCTTCCCTTTGTATAAATTTGAGTTGGAGCATAAGATTATTTGTTAGGGTTCTCTCATGATTCTTAATGTGGACACTCAGTGCTATAAATTTTCGCCTTTTGAATGATTGCATAGTGTCCCAGATTTTTCAGTATTTTGTGTCTTCATTCTCATTCATTTCCAAGAATTGTTTAATTTCTGTTCCCATGTCTTCTGGAATCCTTTTTTCATTATATAGGGTGTTATTCAATCTTCACATATATGTGTGCTTTGTGCAATGGTTTTTGCTATTAATTATTAGGTGCATGGCATCATGGTCTGATAGTGTACATGGAATAATATCTACTTTTTATATTTGCTAAGATATCCTTTATGAACTAGAATATGATCAATTTTGGAGAAAGATACATATGTTGCTGAGAAGAAGGTATAAAATCTGCCAATTTGGGGTGAATATTCTGTAGATGTCTGTTAAGTCTGTTTGATTTATGGTGCTTTTTTGACTGAAGATTTACTTATTTTTATTTATTTATTTTTCTTTGACAATCTGTCTGTTGGTGATAGAGCAATGTTAAAATCTTCCAGTATTATCCTGTTGAGGTCCACAAGTGGTTTTATGTCTTGGAGTAAGTTTTCCACATAGCTGGGGGCGTTGGTGTTTGGAGAGTATACATTTACTATGGTTATATTGTCCTTTTTTATTGTTCCCTTTACTAGAATGTACTGGCCTTCTTTATCTCTTTGATTAATTTATGTTTAAAATCCACATTGTTGGATGTAAGAATTACAACTCCAGCTTGCTTTCTTGTCCATATGTCTGGTAGATTGACATTTCTCTAAATGGAATCCTTAATCCCTTCTTTAGTTTAATCAAGCCCACATGAAAATATCAGAGGTTCCTTCAATAAAGCCTTCTATTTGAAGATTTTTTAAAAATTTAACTTCACAAATTTTTTTTAAGAATGAGGGAAAGTGAGATAGTGTGAGAGGAATAGAGAATCAATATTTTTTTTTTATTTTTTACTGCGGCTTTCATTGCTCCAACACTTCATTTTGTATGTGGTGCTGGGGTTCTAACCTGCATCCTCATGCATGCCAGGCAAGTGCCATAACGGCTGAACCCCTAATTTCCTATTTTAATAATTATTTTAACAAGAACATTGTAATTGAGAACATTTTGAGAAAAATAAATATAAAAGCAACATTTTCAGTGACTTTATTTTGGAATTTCATATGTATGCTATACTTCATGAGAAATTTTAATGCAGTTTTGAATGGTAGGATTTTGATTTAATATTACTGCTTCTATTAAACATAATGTTGGTAGCCACTAATATTATCATCTAATTTAGATCTAATGTTCCAGTGACAGAGTATAAAATATTTGTGCTTATATTAGGACTATTTTACAATGCAAGAAAAAAAGATTTTACTCTTAGGAATTTTACTGTAAATGTTAAAAAGAGTTTTATTGGTTAAGAGTGTGAAAATGTTCTTTTCTCTGAAAATCTTTGAAACACTGTGTACCATATTTAGACAGCAATGAAAAATAGCTAATCAGATATCAAACCATCTGTTAGGTGATTGCCAGAAATACTTCATGTTTTCTATCTCCTTACAAATAAGAAACAAATTCAAAAAATGATTATTGGTCAAAGATGTAACAAGAATAAAAGGTGTTTCTTGGTCATTTGTAGGGAGACTCATGTGAGAGCTATCATAGCTCAGACCCTATATTATAAATTCTAGAAGAAATGCTTCACTTCATCTCTTAAGAAATAAATATTATGCTTATTATTTATTTTAAGGATGAAGAGATCAAGTGTAAAAATTCTCAACTTAAAAAAAGCTAAATATGATACTAACATAAAATCAGCTACCCTAGACTGTCCTTTGAATGACAATGTTTTCTGTTACCATGTTTGTTTCCCCCTTTTTTCTAGATACATGCTCTAAACCTAAGCATCTCTTTATGTGTTATTATGGTTTATATCTGCATTGTTCCCTGAAAAGCTGATGTTTTGAAGGCATGATCCCCAAGACAGCAAGGATCTGAGGGTGTCTTTTAGGAAATGATGAGAGGTGTAACCTCATCTTTGGATTAATTCACTTTATGAGTTAATTTGCATTGACTACTGGGTGGTATTCAGGCAGAAAAAGTTAGGCAGTAAGTGTAGGCAGAACAATGTGGGTTAATAAGGAGGAAATTAACTGATGTTCAACATTCCTAAGAGAGCAAAGACATCCCCCAATGCTAATAAGGGTCTGACAAGATAGGCCCAGATGCAGACACTCCCTGCTGCTCAGGAAGGAACCTCATTCTTTCTATTGGCACCTAAGGCCTTTGGACAAAAGACTGGACCAGAATTCCCTGCACCTGTGTCCTAGGTACAGGGCCAGGGAAGCAGTGACCAATCCAGG
>PVKS010020954.1:0-35979 GCA_004027875.1 Aplodontia rufa | reverse complement strand
TATGGAGTAACAGGAAACCCAGACTTGCCAAAACATTACTCTATAGAAAGGAAGAAGTAGGGGGTATCTCAATCCCTGACCTGAAATTATACTACAGAGCCGTAGTAGCAAAAACAGCTTGGTATTGGTATCAAAACAGAATCAAAGATCAATGGAACAGAATAGAAGATCTTGAGACAAAACCCCATATATTTAACTATTTGATATTTGATAAAGGGGGCAAAAGCATATTGTGGAAGAAAGATAGCCTGTTCAACAAATGGTGTTGGACAAACTGGACAGCCATATGTAGACAACTGAAGTTGGAGCCTTATATTTCTCCCTGCACAAAAATTAAATCAAAATGGATCAAAGACCTGGATATTAGGCCAACAACTTTAAACTTACTAGAAAAAGAAGTAGGGTCAACATTATAGCATATAGGAGTCGGCAGCTACTTCCTTAACAAAACTCCCATGGCTCAAGCTGTAAAATCAAGAATAAATGAATGGGTTGCAATTAAACTAAAAAGTTTTTGCACAGCTAAAGATCTAGTCAAGAGCATAAAGAGAGAACCTACAGAATGGGAGAAAACCTTTGCCTGCTACACCTCGGACAGAGGGCTAATATCCAGAATATATAAAGAACTGAAAAACTAAACACCAAACTTACAAATAACCCAATCAATAAATGGGCTATGGATCTAAAAAGAAACTTCTCACCAGAGGAATTCCAGAAATCCCACAAATAGATGAGAAAATGCTCTACATCATTAGCTGTAAGGGAAATATAAATCAAAACTTCTATGAGATACCACCTCACTCCTGTTAAAGTGACAAAAATGAAAAATTCAAACAACAACAGATGCTGGAGGGGCTGTGGGAAAAGAGGAACACTGTTACACTGCTGGTGGGACTGCAAACTGGTTCAGCCACTATGGACAGCAGTGTGGAGAATCCTCAAAAAATTAAGGATGGATTCACCTTATGACCCAGCTATCCCACTTCTGGGTATTTTCCCAAAAGAGTTAGAATCAACATATTATAGTGATATGGCTTCCTCAATGTTTATAGCAGCTCAATTTGCTATAGCTAGATTATGGAACCAACCCAGATGCCCCTCAATCGATGAGTGAATACAAAAACTTTGGTACTTATATACAATGGAATACTACTCGGCCATTAGAGATGATATTATGGCTTTTGCAGCCACATGGATGGAGATGGAAAGAATTATGCTAAGTGAAGTCTCCCAATCTCAGAGACTCAAGGGCTGAATGGTATCTCTCATCTGTGGAAGCTAGAATACATGGGGAAGCAGTAGGTTAGACGGCTAAGCTAACAATAACTTCAAATTGTATGATTCTCAACACAACAGGGAGATGACTCCCTAGGACACTTGAAGGGGTAGAGAGGGGGATGGGGGGGAGGGTGTAGAAAGAAATCCTAGGAGACTGGAGAAAGGGAATATGGGGGAATTGTCTCAGAAGGAGATCTCTGTCCTAAATGAGATATCCATTTAACTCAGGAGTTCTTCTGGCGGAAAAAGCAACAGTGGGAAGCCAAGCTGGATTACATGAAATGGCATTAGCCCTAGATAACTAAGTATATATACATTGGTTCTTGAATGTTTGATAATGTTTTCCCCTCAATTGTATCTCTATTCCCATCTAATAAAAAAAACAAAACAAAACAAAAAAAAGAGAAATACAGAAGAGCCAAGAGACTGGGGTGTGGGTGATGTGGGGGTGATTCTGGATTAGGATCAGGGCCAAATCTCATTGTTGCTACATATGCATTTATGATTGTACCACAACACAACTCCTCAATAAAATTAACAAAAAAGAAATGAAAGTGAAAAAAAGTAATAATGACATGGGTAGTTTTACCTTAAGAAAACAAACACTACAGCATATAGGGCAGCCATAGAGAAAGCTAGTAGGTTAAAATGGAAGCAGGGGGGACACTGAGGTAAATTCACAGAAGTAAAGCAGATAAGAAATAATAAGGACATGAAGTGGCATAATTATGTCAGCGTTAAATGCCAGAGCAGTCACTGGGGAGACAATTAGAAAAAGCCTATGGAAGTTGAAGACTGCATATGCATGCCTGGAGAGGAAGAGTGGTTCTTAAAGGTTTGGCTTGTGTAGATTTCATTTATCAGCATATAGGATATAGAACAAAGGGGCTGTTTGACATTTAAACCTGAGAGTGTATTTTGAACATAACATACCCTAAATGTTCAAAGGCACTCCAAGTCAATTTAGCATGCCTAGGAGTTAGGTAGAGATATAGCTCTGGAGACCAGGGAGGGAGATTACTTAAAGTGACAGATTGACTTGTAAGTCAATCTGCATTCAGCAGATATTCACTTACCTTCCATTCAATGACAAGTACTGGTGATTCAATAATGAGTAGATAATGGCCCCTTCTCTCAAGGAGCTAAGAATGGAAGAGTCAGTAATGGATATTTGGGAATCCAACCTGTGTAGACATCAGAGATTGTCCAGAGAGTGCCTGTACTGCAGACTCGTACTCGGAGTCTTAGAAGCATGGACATTTTAATGGATTGACCCTGAAGGAGAGGTCTTTGAATGAGACTGAGAAGCAGTAGTGTGAGTGGTCTGAGATGAATGGGAAAGATACAGAAGTACAGAATAATATATAATATGAAATGTTGAAATGTCATAAGTAGAATAACAAAAATAGCATGTTCACTCAAAATCTTAGAGGTTATCTTTGACACTGTTTAGAGGAGCCGCAACATCGTTGTTAGCAGAATTCAACTTGTAGTGATTTGGGGGTGAAATGTGATATAGACTGGAGATCATGAATGATTGTAAAAAGGTGGAGAGAATTTCTTAGATAAAACTAAAATAAATTATATCACAGTTGTATTCAGTGGGGAAATATGTGGAGTAAAGAGAATGTATTTATTTCTATCTGAAATCTAACACTTGGCCCCATCTGAAACTATCTTGCAATCAGAATTTATATAATGTTTTCCATTATGATTTCACAGTGGTTTATATTTCATACAATATACTACTTAAGGGTATTTCTATGCAGAACCACACACATTTACAGTATAGAGAATTTTTATTTCTTAAAGGAGGAGTGACCTGTGTTGGAAAATTTTTAATCCTCAAATATTATTTCCTTTAAGTTTTCACAAGATATTGTTCTGAAAAACTTTTAAAAATTATATTCGCTACAGTTCTTTTATATTTTTATTTTGTTATTTTAAAGACAGAGGAACAGTGAGGAGAGAGAAGGAGAATCAATTTTACTTAAGATTTTCATGTGGCTGTTATTGCTCCAACACTTCGTTGTGTATGTGGTGCTGGGATTTGAACCTGCATCCTCACACTTGCCAAGCAGGTGCTGTAAAGGCTGAACCACCACCACTCCACCCCTTATTTTTGTTTTTTTAAAGAGAGAGAGAGAGAGAGAAAGAATCAACTTTATGTAGTTTTTTTCCCCCGCATCTGGTCTTTGTTCCTTCAACAGTTGTGTATGTGGTGCTGGTGTTCGAACTCAGGTCCTCTCACATGCCAGACAAGTAGTCCCAACTGCTGAGCCACCTCTTCAGTCCTCTATACAGTTCTTTTAAGTGACCATTTGGCTATGATATCCAAGAGGGAACTCAAACCATAAGAAAGAATGAATTTTCTCTCAAATCCCTTTTCTTTTATTGATATTTATGCCAGGGTTCATTATTGTAAATAACTCACTGCTCAGATTAAGTAGTTTATTCATACAATTAAAATTTGTTATACTATATTTTTAATATGGGACATTTTAACCACTGACACAAAACCAGCCTCTCATAGTGGTTAAAATATTAACCCTTAGACTTACTGTGTTTGACTTGAACCTTGTTTGTACCCCCTAGCCAGCTGTATGATATTGGGCAAGACATTCAACACTGAATACATCTCAATACATAAGTATATTTTATGAAATCCTGTTCCTTTATTTATAGAATGTGGATGGAACTCCAGGTCTCATAGAGTTATTTTTAGAAATTGAAGTGAGAAAAGACATATGCCACACATATGATGGCTAGCCCATCGTGAGCCCATTTTTTAATTTTAATTGCTTGAAGTTATTGGATTTACAAACGTATAAATGCATTTATTCCTTCTGGTTTCTGGACACTAGATATCTTCAGTTGATATACCTGTTTCTAGCCTTATGACAGTTTTAATGGATTTTGCTCTGATGATTAATTCAAATCTAGAAACCCAACAAAAGCTATCTTCTTCATTTGCATTCAGTGAAGACCACAGTTACACAGCATTGTGGTTTTGTGTATTTTCTTTCCAGTTATATTTAGTTTTCTTTTTAGGGTAAGTATAATAGTGTATGCTATCTTTTTGCTTAAATTCAAGTTGTATCTTTAGGAAGATACATTTGTTTTAGGAGTTTTGGAGTCTGGGGGGATTGAAGAATTTGAAAGTATTATGTTAGTATGAAAAGATCAGATAAGATATCCAGGTTGTAAGAAATTATTGTCCTTTTCTGGCAAGCCTTATTCCCTAAGAAGCTTTTTCGAAGACATTTCAATTTATCCTGCTTCCTCTTAGTGACTCATTGAGAATTTTAAACTGGGCAAGTTTTAGAATGAATATTTGCAAATGCCTGGTTTTTTTGTCAGTAAAATAGTGTCTGACCCTCACTGTCTTGGATTATGTCTTGCATAAGGTATGTCCATTTTTATCTTTTTAAAATTTAATATCTTTCCACAGCATTATTTGTTATTTCATATACTACTTTGGCTGAAACCTACACTCACTGGAATAAACAATAGCATTGTTATTTTTCTTGATAGAAAATCATCACTTTAGGGTGTAATTTCTGAGAGCTCTACTTGGTTCTGATTACAAAGACCATTGAATTGTAAGGATTAATTGTTTTCTGTGAAGATAGATTTAAATCAGATCATGACTACTCTCCTTTCTCCTTATACATTGATATTTTTTCATAGTCTTGTAGAAAGGTATTTGCACTCTGGCATCAAAGTACACCTAATATGTAAGGGATAATGACAACTCATGACACTTGATCTGTTAAGGTTTTATTTTTTTACAAATTAAATTCATGGTCCCTGGAGAAACATTTTTGCACAATTACACTCACTTTTTAAAATTATTATTTGTAAACCATCTAGTGTGTTAGATACTATACCAGGCCTTATAAAATTTAGGAGAGTCTAAATTGATTATACTGCTTTCAATTCTATTTTATGTCTCATTCAATCCTATCTAAAACTTATAACACAGGTTTTATCACATTGTATTCATGAGGAACCAGATACTGAAAGAATTAAGTGATCCGCCTGAGGTTAAAATTTCCAAATACAGAATTCTAGGACTTTCTATTAGGAGAACAATGTAACATTTATGTGTTGCCCTGATTTGTAGAGTACATTATATAAGAAAAATATGTATAATTCCTAGCTCTGATTCAAGTTGAGTGATGATTTCATCAGTAATACACATTTATATATTATTGCCTGTCAAGTACCATTCTAAATGTTTTCCAACTCTAAGTACATTTAATACAACTGTTCTATTGGGTGGGCATTGTTACTGCTTATGATAATAATCCAGATGAGGGAATTGAAGCACAGAGATGTTAACTGAATTGTATACGGTCACATACATTAGTAGATGGGAAATTGGGATATAGTTTCAGAGGCTATTCTTGAATTCAGTTTTCTTTCACAAGTGGCCTCTTTATGCCATTCTCAAAAAGTCAGAGGTCAAATGTTCTCTCTGATAATGCAGAAGCTAACCTCAAATTAGGAAAATATCAGAGGAATAGACAAAGAGGAAGGAAATGGAGGGAGGAGGGACGAGATAGGGAAAATTTAAGGAATGAATTAGACTCAACTTTCCTGTGCTCAAATATGAACATACATAGTGAATCTCATCAACATGTACATCAATAAGACACTAATAAAAAAAAACTATTAGTAAATAACAAATCAATAAAGTAGAAGGAAGAGAACTGGGGTAGGAGGAAGGGAGGGGAAGTAAAATACTTAGGACTGAATTTAGAACAAGTTATACTCCATGCTTTTATGTTATTGTATATTCTATTGTCATTATGTCTTAAAAGAACCATTAAAATTTTTTAAAAAAGAAAGTGATTAGTTAACTTGTACATAATGTTGATTAAATGAAAGAATATAATAACATCATATCTTTTATCTAGCATTCTATATGTTCTTCATGTGTTACAAAATCAAAGAATAAAAATATTTTCATCCTGTATAAACTGTGGCCCAAAAACTCAATAACTGAGCTTAAATTACGTGGATTGAAATCAGTGTTTTTCTAGCTAAAATTTATGGTTTAGGCTTATGTGATGTAGAGGTAACCATTTTGAACAAAATGTAGTCTGAAATACAGTTGATAAAAATAAAAAAAATGTGTTTACTCAAGACCACATAAAATCCTAGGATAATTTCTTTTAACATTTGGGGATTTTTATAAATGGACAGATATTATAACAAATATGCATATTTTATAGAATTTATTAAAAAGTGAATATACAAAATTATATTACTCTAATAAATTATGTTAATAATTTTATCTATTTCTTATTGACATGAATATATAATTTCTACATAATTGAAATCAATGTATAAAATGTGATTTTATTTGATATTATATACCAGCACAAAAATTTCTTTGCTGTAGTTATAATTTTACTTGTAAGAGTTGCATATAATATGTCATAATACACTAACCCTGGGCAGTTTTTAGCTTTTTGAGCTATATTTTGAGAAATACTACAGTAAATTTCTTGATATATTTGGCTTTTTTCTTCTTTCAAAATATTTCCTAAGATAAGTTTCCAGAAGAGAGATTACTGGATCAAAATATACAAACATTTTTGGAAATTACCTTCTAAAAGACATATACCTTGTATTTTTTTAATCTAAAAGGACTCATTTAGTGGTTAGGTATATATATTGCTGTATTCTTCATCTTATAAAAAGGCAATCTGTTTTTAAAACCTTTAACCATCATAGTATTTCAGCATAGAGAGTTTCTTCTCTACCCAACTCTTACCCAGCTCATATAGTTTACACCAATCTTGAGGCTGCAAGAGCTCAGGCCCTTGTACCCAACCTCCATGATGTACTTGGGGAAGTAATTTGGGTGAGAGATCCAGAGGAAAGCTCTACCTTGTGTTTAGAGTGGATTGCAAACTAAATGTTGTATCATTTTAGCAGTAGCAATAGAATTCTACAGCTTTTACATAGCATTTTGTAAAATAAGCAAAGTATGCCGTGAAGTTCACCATGGAAGTTACTGATAGGACACCAGTATTTCCAAATATTGAAATTCTCTTCCCTACACTCAAATTTGGTGTTTCTTTTTATATGCCCAGTTAGTGTTTAATCATATTTATTTAAGAACTTATTTATACTTTATTTAATAAAATGTTTGCAACACAAATTATCATCTCAAATTTAAGACTCATTTCAGAGTTAAATAATTTAAACTTAACATTGAATATTATTTCTGAATGGTTTAACATTCAAGCAGTTACACATGAATACACTCTGCGATTATCTTTCCTTCTAGAAGCAATGTCCTGCTTTGAAAAATGTATGGTCTGTGTAGTTGGAAAGCATTCTTTGAATTCTGCAGCCCTTCTCTTTTATTGCACTAATGTTTAACTGGTGCTATTAAAGACTTATGCCTGTGCCAGATGTCAGGAATTCTACAGTAAATAAAGTGGATATAGTCTTGACCATAAGGAGCTTCAGTATAGTGGAAGACACAGAACAATAAAAAAGATAGAGTCATTCTATGTAATGGGGACAACGACAAGAGCAGTAGAGGGCATGGTAAGAGCAGTTCGGATACTGATCAAAAATATTTATACAGACAGAGAAGCCTTCCCAGGAGCACATTAATAAGACTATTTACACAATAGTGCCAAACACTTTACAACATTATCTTATTTAATGTTGGTGAAATTCTATGAGATGCACATTTCTATTATCCTCATTTTAAACAAGAGGCAACTACAAATTAGGTTAAACAACTTCTCTCAGTTCATACCAAGATGACAGAGTCCCTACGCAAACATAGGGTGAGTTCAAAATCTGAGTACCCTGCCTTTGAACAAACACCTGATAAATGAGCGAAATATTTATCCAGGGGAAAGAGGAGTTTGGAAAGGAAGGAAAGAGAAAACAACTTGTGCCAGAACAGTTCTGGAAGCCAGAAAGAGCATGATAAATTCAAGAAAATTTAAGAACTTTATGATGATGTTTCTTTGAATGTGAAGGAAAAGTCTTGTGAGAGGAGGCTAGAAAGTAAGGTAGTAATCAGTCCTTAAAGTAAATGTGAACTTTATTCCACAAGAAATGTGGGGCCATTGAAATGTTTTGCTAAGCAAAGTGTCCTTTTACGAGTTGCCTCCAGGGATCTCCTACAGACTGGAGTAGAGGGACTAAATCTGGGGGCAGAGGGAACAGTTAGGAAGAGAAGTCTAGAGACTAGAGATGAGCAGCCAGGCGAGGGGAATGGAGATGATGTCAAGAGGACTATTTAAGAATGAAGAAGACTTAGGGATTGGTTTGGACTCAATGGTGGATATTTTCTATAGCAGGAGAAGGGTTTCAGGAATGCATTTTTATTTCTGTGATAGAGTTGAATCATGGTATTCTTTGTTGCTATTGGGAACAAATAGATGATAAAAAAATTTTTTTTTTAAAGAGAGTAGGACAGTGAGAGAGAGGAGAAAGATAGAGAGAATCAACTTTCATGAGTTTTTCACATGGCTCTGACGCTTAGTTGTGTATGTGGGTCTTGGGGTTGAGCCTGTGTAATCGCACATGCTGGGCAAGCGCCGTAACCACCAAGCCACCACTCCAGCCTGATGATAAAGTTTTATGTGGAAGATTATGAGTTCATTTTTGAGCACACTAAGTTTGAGTTGTGGGGATGTCTTATTTATAATAGGCTATATGGCTCTGCAGTTCAGGAGAGTCAAATGGGAAGATGTGTGATAATGCTGTTTATGCGGTTTCATGTCCACACATTATATAGTCTGAGAAAAGCGCAAAGTCCTGAAAAGAAGCCGAGGAATATCCTTATCTAAGACCCAAGAAGCTGGCATCATGGCTAGAAAACCTGAATCATATGGCTAGAAAACCTTCTGGATTATAGGAGGAAAATCCAGAAAAATGCAGCAATGCAGAGATGGAATAAAAGGAAAAGATTAAGAGTCAAAGGTTCAGAGTCAAATGTTGAGGTATCAGATCACAGGTGACCGTTGTGATTTTGGTGACAGTAGATTCTATTCAGTGTTGGGGCAGAAATCAGACTGAATGACAGTAAATATCACCACCTGTTATAGATAACTTGGATAAAGAATTTGGCCGTGGTGGGCACAAAATAGGCTGAAAATGAATGTGGTAACAAAGCAGGGTTTTGTTTTAAGAAATAGGAGCAACTTAGGCATTTTAAATGATTCCTGAGTTGACAGGGAGAAAGATTGAACACAGAAAATAAAGGCATGACAGTGTGCTCAGGGAGGATCCAGGAAAGAAGTGTGTTAGGAGGGGGGTTACATTAGAATTCAAGTTGAAAAAAAAAACTAACATTAGGTGTGGTGGAGGGACAGAGAATGTGACAAAGATTGAATCTCTAACATTCAGCAGAGGAAAGTAGAGAGCCTAAGGTCAGAGGTAAATATCTAAGGATGGTGTGACAAGTTGGAGAGTCCATGTTTTGAAGGTTCTGCCCTCTGTGAAATAAAAGGTGATATTATCTGCTTAACCCTGAGATGGGTAGAGGAGAACAGGTATTCAAGTGTCTCAGAATGTGGTTCTCAGCTTTGAGACACATTAGGACCACCAGAGGGACATACTCGATATAAAAACCAAACACAAGAAAACTTAAGTTAGAAGCTTTAAAAACAGCTGGAATCCAGGAATTAGTACTTTTAAAAGCTCTTCAGGTGATTCTACTGAGCATCATTGGTTATAGATGTTAGGAGGATTCTTACCTGTATTTTTGAAAGGAAAGTAGGAGCTGTCTTGCTCTAGGATCAAGGACAGGTTAATAAACTTCTGCTTCATTTTAAAAATAGGGATAGCAGGACCTACCTCATGAGGTTGCTGTGAGGATTAGTCCAAGAAAGACACACGGAACAACACTTCTCATTAACATTGATTCAGTCATTATATGCAGATAGAAAGGACTCTCATAAACGTGTCATTTTAAATATCTGTTGGTTCCATGTACCTAGGACATTGGACAACCGTGTTGGCAGCATTGGCATGCAGAGAGCAAAGGATCTGGTTGTCCTCATTTTCTTTCCCACTATCTTCATAAATCATTTTCAGACTTACTTAATGCACATGTGCTTAGTACTTATTTTCATGGTTGGCTTTGTTCCCCACCCCAAGAAAAATTATAGATATATTTCCCTGCATAGCATCATTAATACTGGGTGTCAAGCATATCCATGTAGAACGTATACACGTAGTACATTCATGTATACCCAAATTACAATCTGAACATTTGTTCCTGCAGTAAAAAAGTAATCTAATGAAACTTTTAGTGCCCTACATAATCCATTCTTTGAAAATACAAACATTTTGTGATACATATTGCAGAAGTGGTTCTCATTTGCTTCCCACAGGTACTCGTTAAGGCTGGCTAGGCTTTCCTTGGTGTGTTTGTTTTACAAGTGCAACAACTAAAAGGCTAAGTGACCTTTGTTAAAATACTTACGCTTATTTGTACTTGTGTGTTTGATTTTATCCTTCACAAAAGTGCTGTATATCTTTTTTTCTCCACTGAACAGTATGTCAGAAATGCTGCCTTCTATCTAAATCATTTTTTGAGAGCTATACTCAGGTTCTTGTGGTTTTTTTATACCTTGCTGTTCAGTGTGGTACATAGACCAGCAGCATCAGAGTCACCTGGGTGCTTGTTAGAAATGCAGAATCTCAAGTCTCAGCACAGAACCTTTGAATTCAAATCTGCATTTTAATGAGATCCTGTGGGTGATTTGTGTTCACAGTTAAGTTGGAGAAGCCCAAGGGCCTCAAGGGAAACCCTTTCTTTCCTGGTAGACATTTTCTAATGAGCTACTAAGGAAGGAGTTGTTTGTTCCTTTAGAAAAAGGTATGTATCTAATTTTAATTGCTTAACTTTGAAATGTGCATAATTAAGGTAGAAGGGATGAAATAAAAAGTGTTGCATTTTAGCTAGCTTGCTGAAAACTGCCAGTCAGCTAGATAAGTCCTTTTTTCTAATAACAAACATCTATGTCTGCCTTCTGTGTAGGACTTCCCTTCTTGAACTAGTTACATCTTTATCTTGTAACAGTTATTGGCTGAAGTAGTGCATTCATAAGGGTGCACAGCTTTCTTCTATTAAACAGAACCCATCCACCATGGTGTGGCACAGTATGGCACACCTGGCCTCCATCATTTCCTTGAAGACCCTCATCAACAATATATGATGTTGTGGTTTAGCTATGAGATGTCTCCCAAAAACTCATGTATGAGGCATGTGAAAGAATTCAGAGGTGAGTTGATAGGGTTATAAGACTCTTGACCTAATCAGTAGATTAATCCCCTTATATGGATTAACTGGTGGTAATTGTAGGTTGTTAGGGTGTGGCTGGAAGAAGCAGGGGCTCCTAACTTTGAGGTTTTATTTTCTCCTTGGTCAGCAGAGAGCACTCTCTCTGCTAATTGCCTGTCCTCAGTTGCTTTCCTCCACCAAACTCTTCTCCGTGATGTTTTGTTTCATCTTGGGCCCAGAGCTGTGGAGTTGGCCATCGATGCACTGAGACCTCTGGAACCATGAGCCAAATAAACTTTTCCTCTTCTAATTGTTCTTGTCATGCCTTTTGGTCACAGCAATGAAAAAGTTGGCTGAAATATATGTGTTCTCTTCAGGTAAATAATAGACCATAATGCTTAATATTTTTAAAAACCTAAGACAAACCAATATATATCTAAATATTCATTTACCAGAATTGCTAATAGCATAATTCTGTTGAAAAAGCATGTGGCTTTCTTAACCAATTGAATACTTAATATATAGATAGATAGATAGATAGATGTAGATATCTATATCTACAACCTTGATGGATCACAGATTTTTTATCTGCCATTTTTGTCCACATAGAATTCATAACTACTTTTTCTCTCATCATGATTAGGTTACTATGAAATATACTTTGAGATGGATTTTAATATGTTGGATGTTGCTTAGGGATAGTGTAAAAGTGAAGGGGATGAAAAGCAGGAGTGGGTGGAGGGAGAAGATGAGTGATGATACAGTGACTTAGACAATCTCTGAATCCCATGGGGAGCTCCACAGGTAGAATGGCCCTTTGGCATTGTCTCAGATTGGAGTGAAGGTGGTTGGATCTTTATATATCCTAAGGCTGGCTGCCCATGAATGAATGGAAGCAAGATTTTAGATGCAGTGATTTCATTTAGCTGAGACCTAAACTGCTACCAGCTGGAGTGATTTCTGAAGGGGAATCTGAGTGCTACATCACAGCCTTTATCACATTTTCTTTTTCAGTGTCAGTCTGAAATAACATATGGTCCTTCAGATGTCCAGATAAACAAGGAAAGGTTAATGCTGTTCAGTATAGTTTTAGTCTTAGTAATTTTGGTTGGTATTTGAAAATTGCCTATTGATCTATTTAGTGAGAACCCTCTATGAGTAGTTCGTTTTATGCAGTCCTTTGATTTTAGAATGTCATGCAAAATCACGATTCCTCAAGAATATTTTAGCTCAGGGCAAGAGATTTTATCATTTAATAAATAATTTTCAAGCCTAGCACTGTACTAATTGATGTGCCAGGTATGAGTCCACTGTGGTGAATAAGAACAATGTGGTCCTGGAACTCAGGCAGCTTATAGAGGATGCAGAGACAAACATCAAACAGTTATGCAGATAAGTATGTGATTATAAATTTTGGTGTCATGAAAGAAAAGTGAAATTTGCCATGAGAAGGAAACTTGATTTCAAAATGGGTGAGGGGAATGACTCGGAGGAAGTACTACATGAGACCTGGGGAAAAGTAAGGGTAAAAGTAGGAAGTAGGGACCTTGAGGCAGAAGAAAGAAAAAAAATGCTAAATCTGGGAGAGAGTTCAGGTTTGTACCCCACCCACACCAAAAATAATAATAATAATACTATAGCACATGGCATGGTTTGGGAGAAGGATAATGCCAGGCGGATAAGGCTGGAGATGAGGTGAGGAGTGGACAATTTCAGGAGGGTCTATGGAGGTGGTTCAAATTCAGGAGGAAAGTTTTGACTATTTTTAATAATATTACTAGGTTTACATTTTTAAACCCAATATCCTAGCTACCAGGAAGAAAATAGATATCAGCATAGATTACTGACTGAAAAGACAAAATTTCAAAGGCTGTTATGAGAATACATCTAATCAGGGATGAAGTAACACTTGAGCAAAGACTTTAGTACGTGAGCTCAGTTGTACCAAGGAGGGGAGGGAATGGCTCCCAGGGTGAGGAGACAGGATATTGGCACTCACAGAGACTGGAAGTTCTGTCTCCTATCCTGGGTTCCACTTAGCTATAATTATCTTCATAAGGACACCAGAAAAGCCTGGGTGAGGGCAGGGTCTAAGTTTCAGGACTCCTAAGATTGAGGAAAGGGACTTTTTCCTTTATTTTAAAACTCTTAAGCTCTTTGAAGTCTAGGAAGCAGAGAACTGACAATCTAACAAGCATATTAAGAGAGAAAACTCAGCCATGTAAAGATTGGAGAGTAATAAGAATAGAGTTAGGGAATTGTTTGCAGAAATATTTCAGTAATCCAGATAATAAGGAAGGCCTTTTTTAAGGTACTGAAAAAGAAGATGATGGAAAAGAATCTAGAAATGTAGAATCTATATATGTTTTCAGTTACCAATTTTAGTTAATTTAAGCCATTGAGCAAGTTTGGTCACCAGAAATCATAGTTATTCTATTTAAGAAGTGAAACTCAATATAAATTTTGTATAACATCATTCTTACAGGGATATTATGAGCATTAGCAGTGGTATGTGATTAGGAAGAACAACGTAAGTTTTAATAGGAGCTTAAGTAAAATATATAAATCTTTTAGTGAAGCAAAGAATCTAGTACTCTTAAAAGATTTTTTGAGGGCATATACACAATATTTAGGATTGTCTGTGTTCTTATAGTGCTGTGAAAGAGGCTGTTCCAAGATGAATACAAAGCATTTTCAGAAATAGCTGTAAAACATTTTCAGGAACCTGTTATTGATAAAGTAAACCTAAATTTCAGAATACATAGATTAAGTTCTGCAGTTTTCACTAGCTGTGCTATTTGGGGTAAAATATTTAATTTTTAGGACCCATGGATTGGTTGAAGCAAATAAATTAACATCTAATCTACAGGTAAGAAACTTTAAAGCTGAGAGTCAGAGTGAATTTTATATTCATGTTAGTGGTGGAACTAGATCTAAGTGAGGGCTTTACTTAGTTATGATCTAATAAAAGCGTTTATATGGGCAAAAAATCTGTCCAAAATTAACTTATCTTGTATTTGAAAAATAATTTAAAGGGTGTCTTCCATATACTCCTTTATTTCAATGTAGTACAATCTATTTTATGTGGAAAACATTTGTTCAGCACAGAGAAAATAAGCAGAAGTGTATGGTTCCCCAAGTTGAAATCAAAGGAACTAAATTGGTTTTGACTTCCACCAGTCCAATGTGACCTCAATTTTAATTTAAAATTATAAGCACTTGGGGAAATTGTTTACCATTTATCGCATAGCCTGGAGCATTTTCTTTGTTTCTTAACTGATTGTATATAAGAATATTCATTTATTTCAGGTCCTGGAACCAACCCCTTGGCTCTATTTATAGTCCTATAATTTGATAAAATGTGTAGATTTTTTTCTCAAGGGTAAATGAAAAGGATTTCTCAAACAAAAACTACAAGGACCTTTAACCTTACTAGGTTGTATATGCATCCTTTATAGTTTACAATGATTAAGTTAAAACTGTATTTCTATCATATAGGTAGACATTAAAGGAAAATCAATGCCTCAAAAAAGGGGATGTTAAAGCTGACACCTGAGGATATAATGTATCTGAGCGCATTTCTCCCAGAATGCCCAGAATAAGCCAGTCTTTGGCCTATGTTTTGGGAATCAGACAAAAAAGCTTGCTTGAAATGATGGATAATTTTGGTATATGCTAGGTTTTGCCTTATGGATAATCTGTTTCTGTCTTTTCTTTATAGGTTGCCTTAGAGGCACATATCAAAAGTATTATAAATTAGGTTCTAGTTAGAATCCATCATAGACTCACATTGGGATTTTAGGCAAGTTTTAAAATTTACCCAAACATCATTTTTTTTCCTATTGTATAATAAGGATATTAATAGTGATTTTTCCACAAACAGAAGTAGTGGCAGTCATTTGACATGAAAGGAAATGCTCTGCAGAAAGTAATAATAGTCCTTTAGGTCACTTAAATCATGTCTATGTTTTGTGGTTTTGAGAGTGGTGTTTAATATATCCTGATGATAGATGTTAATTGCATTAGATAATGTATTTGACCTAAGTTAAAAATATCCATCCATCCATCCATGGGTTAACTTCCTTGAGGCCATCGGTCCTCTGAGACCTCTGTTTTTGTAATATCTAAGAGTTAAGGCACCCTTACCACCATTGTTGTCTATTCCAGCAGCCACTGATGACTGTGTTCGAAAGTGCAATGTCTTCTTGTCATCAGAGCAAACATCTGGCACCAGAAGCTACTGTGGCACAGATCACCTACCTACTATAATTAGTCTGAGTATTGCCAGAACCTGCACAGCTGAACTCAGGTACTGGTGAGGGGTGATGGGGAGTTAATAAGAAAAAGACATAGAGAGAAAGCTGGGGCCTGGTGGGACACTGTCCTCTGATGGGGCAGCAGTGATCCGGAACTAGCACTGCATGTTTATTTTACAGGACTTGATTATGAGAAAGTTAACTAGGAGTAAGTTTCTAAAAAGAGGGCAGGCTTTGAAGGTCACAGAGTCTGTAGCATTTTTGTGGTTAAATTGTTTATTCTTCTATTTTTTATTTGTTTGACATAGTCTTACATGTTGGAGGGAATTGTTGTTACATAATCATGCATATATGGATATTGACAAAGTAAATTAAGGTCAATCCTAGGATCTTCTCCTTCGCCCACTCCCCGCTCGCATGTCTCCTCTGCATTACCTCCGTGCTATAGATCTATCTAAGTGTATGCATGTGTATTAATTTTGCAATTTCTGAGTTTTTCTGCCTGTCTTTGTGTAGTTGGCTTCTTATGGGAGTTCTACTCTGCTATTAGAACAATATCATGGTGTTTGCAGCCAAGTGGATGGTGATGGAAAAAATTATGCTGAGTGAAATATCCCAAACTCAGAGACTTAAGGGCTGAATGTTTTCTCTCATATATGGAAGCTAGAGTAAAATCTAAGACAGGATGAAAGTTAGCTAAGTTTTAAAAAAAATCTCAACATAGGTGATATTTCACAAAAGCAGGGGGGACCATAACTAAATTGTTTATTCTTAAAACTTTCCTTTCCCTAGCAACTGGTGTCTGGACTTACAGTAAAGAACTATCTTACATCTTGGACATTTGCCCCAAAACATTCTGCATGTTTGCAGGATGTCCCCAAGCAGGGCTTTGCCATAATTCAAGGTCAGGATTTCTCTGTGCCTTTGCACAGAGACTGCTAGGAGTTGCCACTGCTCCAAGGTAGTCAAAGACCTTAGTCCAAGTCACCAGCTGTATTTCTTCAGTTCTCTACAGGTTGTCCCTGTAGAAAAAAAATCACCCAGCTCTGAAGATCTGTAGCAACAATGCCTGGAAGACTTTCTCATTCCATATTTGGTTTCCTTGCTTGCTTTATGTTGTGGCTGCATGAAATGTAATGAAATTTCCCAAAGATCAGCTCCCACCACCCCTTTCACTGACAGCAGATGGCTTTATCTGCTTGCACTTGGAAATAATCATCATTAGTTGTATGCCTGCTGGAAACATTTTTTTATGCCCATATATTCTCTCCTTCATCTACTACCTGTCTCTTATTTTTGAGACCACAACTGAAGGAAACTTCTTGACCTTTCTGTATGCTTCCAGGTTGCTATATCTTTCCCCATTTGAGGTCACCTGTATTACATATGTTGCATAGTTTTCATTATTTATCCCCATAAACAAAAGCAGTATTGCCTCATTCATAGTAGTCTCCTTAGTGCTGCATGAAAAAGTAATTGTTTTCATTTTCCACTCATGTCCAAATCTTATTCTTCTCACTGTGGCTCTTCTCAGATTTTTCTTTTCTTTGTTCTTTTTTTGGGGGGTATCTTTTCTTTTGACATTGTATAGTACATATGTTTAAAGCTCCAGTCATCTTTGAGGCATAATGAAAATTACTATTTAAGAAAGTATATAATTCTCTTTTTAAAGGTTATGAGGCAATGAAATAGGTACTTATGGAATGATGCTTAAATATCAATAGCTCGTATGTCAGCACAGTTTACGGCATAAGGAGCATAAGACTAATCTCCATTTGTATTATCTCATTTACTTATCACTATAAACCTATGAAATAGTTTTTCTCTAGGTTATACTGTGTAACAGATAATCCAGAATTTCAATGACTTCCAAGCAATAATCGATTCTTTCTCCTTACGTGTTGGCTGTGGTTCAGCTATGACTCTGCTTTTGTGCCTCTGCACTGTAGAAACTAAGCAGAAGGGGCATCCCCTATTTGAGACATGTCATACTCCATTTGTGGGTCACTGACATTTAGACAATAGTAAGACATGACATTCTTGTGGCAGAAGGAAAAGAAAAAAATTGGTGGAACCATTTCTTGATTCTATGAAATGTGTAATTTTTGCTTATGTTTTATTGGCCAAAACAAATTACATGGCTCCCATGTTTTGATGGGTTATACATGTGAGTAAAGGCTATTTTCTATGGGTATATGGTTGAGAGAATTACATGAAAAGAGGCAGAAATTTGTTATTAATGAAGGGTGGGCAGGATTGCCCAGAGGTGTCTGAATGTTGAGGATATTAGATGGAAGGAAGAAGGGAGAAAAATAATTACTAAGGATTACATCTTCATTGTGTTTAATGAAGAGTTTAGGGATTTATGAGAGAACTTGAGACTGTGGATGACAGGAAAGTAAGGTTCTAATATGCAAGGCAGTGAGTGATGGAAGGGAGGTTGGGACTTAATGAGAGTGGTCACTAATGCTGAATGAATATATTCAGACATAAAAACTCATAATTTGGCAAGTAGTAGGAGGGTGAAGAAAATTTCAAAGGTTTTGCTCTTAAGTAATCTTCATATATTGTTGTATTAAAGTATGTTAGAGGCAAATGACTGAATCTAATTTCCAGCATTAGGGATGCTCAGTGATTATAGTTGTCATTGTGCTTCACGTGACAAATAGTGGACACTTTTGCCAATTCATGCTTTACACTGTCTTAGTAAGAGGATGATGTGTCTTGGCCAGCCTGACCCAGGCACAGTGAACACCATCACGAAGTTCTAGGGGAAGTCTGTTGACCCCAAAACCTGAAAGCTACATCCCTCTGTGCTTTATTCCTCCACAAAGCTTCATTCTGCATTCAGATCAAAAGATGTCCACCAGATTCCTATTTCCTTATAATATTTTTGACATTTTGAAGAGTACTGTATAGGCTAATCTTATAATCAAGAAATAACAAATAACATTATACACAATTTCTAAGGCCATGTTTACGGCACAATTAAATATGAAGCAATTAGTTTCTACGTCTTTCTCATTGTTTGAAGGAGGGAAACTGCATTTATAAGAATATGCAATATATCTATGATGAAATGAAATGTACTTTCATGTAATCATGAATTTATAACTTAATGTAGTATTTGAATTCAATAGTTTTTAATTTTTTAATCATTTAGATAGATTCAGCAGTGTTTTCCCTTTTGAGAAGTGTATACTGTGTAGATTTCATGATATATTAGAAAAATAAGAACTCAGTGTTCTGTCTTTAAAATTTTGAGAATTTAACTTCATTGAATAATTGAATTTGCCTTTGCCAAAGATTTCCTCCAAATGGTTTTCTTGGAGTATCTTTGTTAACATCACTGTGTTTTCCACTATATATGCCCTTTTGTTACACATGTCCTTGAACATGCTATAGTATCTTGACTGCTAGTTATTATTCTAATCTTAAAACTAATTAATATCTCATTGAATCAAAGATAATGATGAATAGTATGATAAAATATTTATTATTAACATAATAAAATATTTTATTGTTTTTTAGCTTCCTGATGATTATTTGTAAAATCTATTGGATGCCTTGGTATTCATGATAGATACACTGTTAGATCTCATTCTCCATCCTTCAGGATTTCACTCTTGATCTCATAAATACTAGCATTAAGCCGAGGATTGTGAGTACCTATAGCCTGGAGCCTCTTGTGAACCTTTCGTTCTTGGCTTCCTCTTAGTCCAGATGTGGGTCATCAGAATCGAGAGCATGGCTGTGCGCTATGCTGAGGAAAGCAACAGATCAACCTGTGGGTCAATCAGGCTTAACTGTTGGTAGCAGAGCAGCTGTTGCTATCCACGTAATCAGTTAAATTGCAATCACACTTAGGATCAGTGTTGAAAACCTGTTCAAACATTGTGTATGTGAGGTGTTGAAAGTGTCCAACTAGATGACTGAATTTATTGAGGGAGAGAAAACATAAAATTCACATCCTTTTTAAATGTCAGGACCAGGCTTGAAAAGGGCAATATAGCCCTTATGCTTGACCTATGAGTACTGCAAAGCCCGGAGGGAGTCATCTGTGAATCCTGTAGTGCAGTCTCCTGAGAGCCTTTCAGGGTAGGTCTCTGCAGTAGACACTGGGGTGTTATTTCTGTTTTCCTCGTCTTCCTCTTCCTGTGCATTCTGACTGAATCTGTCCAGATTCTTGGCTACTTACACCCTTCCTTCACTTAATGTGTATTTAGAGAAGTTATTGTTTTAGCTATAAATTTAGTACTTTTAGCATACATAAAGCTGTTTATTCATTCAATCAAACAACTATTCCTCTATTGCTGACCTACATCATAGTGATGATGATGTGGCGCAACATTATTGGATGAAGAGTATAATTTTATTCATGTGACATATTCTGAATTTTTTTAGGCACTAAAATTATTTGGTATTATTTATGAGTGTCTACTTAAAATATAACATAATGATAGAATTTGCAACTTCCATAAATCACCTATTAGCAGGTTTGCAGGGAAAATATTGCTGTATATATTTAAAATTAAGAAACTGAAGTTCAGAGATTATGCTTGTCTCTCAATATATGATGTGGAGTATAATCCGGAGATTTTCACTCCACGGCTATGTGCAAAGATCTGCATTCTGTGAGTACTTGGACCAGTAAAAGAGATGGCTGGATAAAGCTACAGTCCTTGTATGGGTCTGATCAGCGTGCCTTACACATGTGATTCTTCTAAATGACAGCCTACAAAAGAAAATTTGGAAAGGTCAAAAGCCTGCTAATTTGTGGTACTGGAATTTCCATTCAAGCCTGCTTGAATCCAGAGCTGTATTATTTTGCCTCATTTTGGATAACTAGTTTTTGTTTTTAAACTGAAACTAATTTTGTTCATGCTCTGGGTTTAAGGATCTTTTTAATTTTGTGGGCATTTAAAAGTACTGCAGTAGCAGCTGTAGAAAAACCAAGTGAAAAGAAGAAACATAAGGTAAATAAAATAGGATACTAGTATTTGGCATTCAGAAAGATTCCAAAGATGAGCAAGGTAGCATGCCTACTCATTAACAGAACATTTAATATAGTAAGAAGGTACAGATGGAGAAGTTTACAGAATCTTGAGAAATGATGGGTCACTTTGGGACTGAGATTGGTGGAAGCATGTGGATAGACATCCACACAGATGGGATGGATGGACAGGCTTTTGATGTCTACAGATGGACACTTGGCAAAAGTAACAATGCAACACAAATGGAAATACAATATGGCAATGCCTACAAACGTTTGCGGAATTCACTTAGTCTTTCATTTTGAATTTTTCATGTGTATAAAGCACCAAAGTGGGCCCTCACTCCCTCACTGCTTTATGGAAATCAGAACAGTTATGAATTTACTGTGATGCAACTTAAGAGTGGAGTATTTGGACTGATTGAAAGAAACACCTCAAACTCATACAGTTAACATGTGTTTGTGCATGCCTTTGTTCTTGTCTCCCTTTCAGAAGTAACAACAATAGCTTGTGTTTGGTCAAAATCTCTCTGGGTGTTTCCATTTTCACCTCTATAAAAGACTGATAAGATTTAGCAAAGTAGAAAAACAGCTATTAGCAGAATTTAGAATCTAAGATTCAACTTATATTTAAAAATTTCATATTTAATATATTGGGGTTTCTTTTCAACTGTTGGCATGATTTCGATGTAAATATTTTAGTAATTCACTCGTTGATGAGGCAGAAAAATTTAGGCAGTTCAGTGTAGGCAGAATAATGTGGGTTGATAAGGAGAAAATTAACTGATGGTCATCTTTCCTGAGAGGGCAAAGACATCCCCCAAAGCTAATGAAGATCTGACAAGATAGGCCAGGTGCAGATACTCCCTGCTGCTAAGCAAGAAACCACCACTTACTTCTATCAAAGACTGGACCAGAATTCCCCGCACCTGTGTCCTAGGTACAGGAGCAGGGAAGCAGTAACCAATCCAGGAAGAGGACGACATATAAAAGGGGCAAACCTCACTGCCTTATTCGGCTCTGGCTCCTTCCCCCAGTCTGGGGGGTAGTCTGCTGTTAGGGTCTGACCTTCACTCCATTTTGTCAGCCGCCCTCGCATGACCATGTTGCTGTTTGCATGGGCTCCTTCAGGAGGGGCTGCTAGATTGTGTTTTGTTAAGTTTGTTAATTGCCGTGTAAAAATATGTTCCTAAGTTGTTTGTCTGTACTTGAAATCTGCATAACCCTTGGTAACTTCCTTAGGAGGTATATAAAAGAGAGATGTAAAGCTTTAATCTGGGTCTTCCACCTGTGTTTTAACTCATCCCCAGCCCCTCCCTCAGGTTTCAACCCGGCTGGACCGGGACAACTCATGTTTTTGTGCAATGAATATGAAAGTACCTTACCATTCCCCAATTCATTTTTTTTCGAAGCTTCTCCATCTTTGTCTCTGTATAGTATGTAGACATTATATACGTATATATAATGTCTATATGTATGTATGTATATATGTATGTATGTATATATATAACAAGCGTCTGACCTAAGAAACAAAGATTTGCTACAAGTTATTTTGTATCAAACAACCCAGTAACATTTATATTCTTTCAAATATCCTATAAGGAAATTGTCTTAAGATAGAGGCAACAAAAAACTAAATATATGTAAAGTCCAATAACTACAGCAAGCTGGTAGGTTTATTGCAGTAACAATTATTTTAAGACTGTAGTAACTTATGCTAATAGCATTCAAGTTTGCCAGGTCTTCATTTAAACAGGACTATTGACATTTATATAATTTTAGAAATGCTTTATTATTCATCCAGTTTACCAGATTGTTTACTCTTCACTATATGTGAGGAAGAGAGATCCATTGGAGGCATATAAATGGAAGTCATTATTCCAAGAGTGCTGTTCTAAACCAGTGGAACTTACTTAGATGATGGATGTTTTACATTAGTGTTGCACAATAGGGCAGTTACTAAGCACATTTGATTTTTGAGCACTTGAAACGAGGCTAGTGAGAATTAAGAAATGGATTTTTAAATTTTGTTTAATTTTAATTAATTTACATGTATATAGTCATGTGAGCAGTGACTGCCTAGTGCATAGTGCAGTTTTAAATGATCAGGTCATATTTCTAATAGTTGGGACAAATATGTGTTGTGAAGATTCCATCTCTGAACTCATATGAATATGGATAAAATTTATATTAATAGTGCATTCTCTGTATAAAACTTACATTAATAGTCCATTCTCTTTAAAAGTGCTCTATTGGGGCTGGAGCTGTGCCTTGGCAGTACAGTCTTACCTGGCATGAGCTAATTCACGGGTTCAAACTCCAGCACCACGTATGCAACTAAGTGTCAGAGCAACAAAAAAGTCACATGAAAAACTAAAAAAATTACTTCTTTCTTTATTTCTCTCTCACTGTCCCTTTTTCTTAAAAAGAAAGTGCTCTTTTTATTTTAGGTTAAATGAAAATTTTAGAAGTCAGTGGGTTTTCAGTTATCCCATTTATGTGACAACCTCAAAAGTGACAGACATCACCTCTTGGCCCATTGGATTGTGCCTACAGCAGACAGAATTTAGTAGAGGAAGCATAGAGAAGGGTGTTTGGAAATTTGGGAGGCTTAGACATACTTCAAGTAAAGAGTTTCTGAAATAAAGTAGTACCTGCCTCAGAACTGTACTGGCAGGTTAAGAAAGAGGAATCAGAATTCAGCAGTACCATACAATTCAATTGTTTCTTTGGCATGTTAGCTGAGTACAAGGAACAGTAATCACCATTTATCTCATAAATTATGAGTAGTGGAAGAGTATAGGAAGACACTACTAAAATATACCCTCTCACTGGCAACTCAGAGTTCACTGCCAGGAACAAAGTAGTCTGGGAATGTTAGAAGAATATCAAGGAGGAGCAGACTAGGCACAGACATTCACTTTATTTCCTCTGTCAAATTTGACAGCAATGCCCTTCCTTTTTTACTGTTTGCTTCACAATTCAGGGTCAGGTATATTTTTGTTATAGCCCTGGGATCATCATGGTTATTGGCCTCTTGCTGAGGTTTCAGTGATCCTGATCCCTGCTCCACCTGCCTTTCACTCCTTTTCCATTCATTCCTTTCATCAGAGATGGATGCACTTTTCTGCTTGGTAATGCTGGAAAGAGGGACGATTGCTGACCTTCATTGTTTTTAACCCCGCTCATGTGGGTGCCAGAGACCTTGCTTGCAGGATGTGGGTTTGTATCATCCTAGTGCCCAGTGGGCAAGCTCAGTTTATTAGGCATATATCAACCACACTTTAAAATTTCAGCTTATCATTGGTAAAGGTGAGGAGCTGGAGCACTGGTTCTGCGATTACAGTGCTTGCCTGGCATGCGCAAATACGCAAGTTCAAACCCCAGCACCACGTATGCAACAAAGTGTCAAAGCAATGAAAGCTACATGGAAAACTAAATGAAATTGATTCTCTCACTCTCTCACTGTTCCCTCTCTCTTTAAAAAAAATAGTAAAGGTGAGAACTCAGGTGGGGAAGAGGGTTGTCATTTATTAGACTACTTTGAAACCTAATAGTTCTAACTGAGCTGGTAAAAAATAAAATTGAAGCTTTGAAATTTTTCATTAGAATCTCCAGGGTATCTTTTCAAAGTACATTTTCTTTGTCCTCTCCAATCTCCACAGCAATCCCTGAGAGTATCTTCACTGAGAACTGGCCTGAATGGGGGAAAGACCCAGGTGTGGTTCTGCTGGGTGTAGGCATGCGCCCCTATATTTCATCCTTGACTACACTATGCAATTATATGGTAAAACGTTGGCCTATCTGGCTTGGCCTAGAGTCATACTCTTTAGGATGATCTTATTCCCTCAGCACAGCCATTAATCTTAATAAATGGAATTACCCTTAAAAAATGTCCATGAATTTCAAATGTCACAGTAGTTTTTAATGAATACACATTATCATAGATGGTTAAAATCAATATTTTGGTAGGGATTAAAAGCACAACTGAATCAAATTCTTTTATATGGATAATATCATTTTATATTAATTTAGCATATGTTATTAAGGAGGTCAAGGCTAATAACAACAACCTTTTGATGACCATAGATCCATGAGAGGGAATCTAAAAACAAAAATAACATACAGGAAGATGGATCAAACTAGTTATAAGATTTTTTTAAATTAAATAATTATATTCTGGAGTGGGGGATTGGGAAGTCTTTAATATGTTCACCAATGGTAGAATCCACTTTGTGACTACAAAATAATGAAAAAAGCTAAATTAGAACATTTATTATGTATCAGATATAGGATTAATTCCTTAACAGACTTTAATCCAAGCCCCACCTGAAGTGGATACTGTTTTTTCCATTTTATAAAAAGGGTCATAAGACCAGAGGAGTGATATCATTGCTAATCCTGGGAGCCAACATCCAACATCTTAACATCTTTTGATAAGGAATTAATTGATGTCTAGGGCACGTTGAAAAATTGCTGCACTTCTTATTTTCTCTTCTTATTTTACTCAGTCAAATCTGTGAGTCCGCAGAAGTTTGATCTGATTGATCAGTTAGCATTTTAGACCCTGCTCTACTAGAGGGCTCTAAATCAGGAAGCTTGGCTTTTTTTTAAAAAAAATTTTTATCCATAGTCAATTCTAAAGCTCAGTTAGTGGTGAACCCTTTTAATTAATGTGGATTTGAAAGAACATTCTGTTAGAATTAGTCTGTTAACTTCTCTGTGAATACAATGAGTATGAAAATAAATAAAATGAACGTGTGTGTGTGTGTGTGTGTGTGTGTGTGTGTGTGTATCAGTATTGGCTATAAGATAGACTTTTTACTCCATAAAACTAAGACTAAGGAGATTCGTCTGAGGAAAACATTGTTTTAAAAGGTGGATAATCTACCTCTGGACAAATTAACCAAATGTTTTCATGATTAAATTAATTTATAGAGGAATAGCTTTAGTATAATTTTTAGACATTGTATATAAATTTCCTCTAGGATGACACAAATTCTGCAGAGATATAGAAGCCATACCTAACACAGCTCCAAATAAAGCAAAGCTGCTATGAATGTCATAACTTCTGATGAAAGAAATTAAAAGTATTTCATGTAAAGATGAAAGTAAAGTATCCTAGTAAGTATGTGGGATTCTTTTGGGTTTTGTTTTTATTGAAACTTGAGAAACTAACCACGTGAAATATTTTACTAGTAAATAAAATTATATTGTCAGAAGATAACTGAGAGGACTTCAGATAGAAATTACTGGCTTATGGATACTCAACCAGCTGCTGGCAAGAGTCAAGCTCAGCTCTGTCTGACCCTAAAGCCCCTGTTTATCCTATGGCAAACTGCATAAAACATTTCTATCCAAATGAGTTTTGCATCTTATACAAAGTCTTAAATAAAACAAATTGCAAGGTATATTTCAGACATTCTTTTGTAATGAATGTTGCCATGACAGAAGTGATTATTCACGAGGAAAATAAGGAGAGCTATGTTTAAATGTATCTTCAGATAGCATTATGAGGCCCTATTTTAGACTGGGTATTATAGAGATCACAATTCAAAAAGAATCTCTCTTTTATGATAAACATTGTAGGAGGTTTAGTGTTTGTTTAATGAGTGTGTGTGTGTGTGTGTGTGTGTGTTTGGTTGGTTATGTGTATGATACATGAAGTAAAGCTTCCTGAACTTATGTATATATATGTATCTCCTAGTTATATCTGAAATCCAACTTTTTATTTTCTTTATTTCTTTGATTTAAGACTTTACTAATAGCTTAAGATGCCAAACCCATTTGGATAGACAAGCTTTAGGAAGTTTTCCATAGGATGAAAAGCAGGGACATTAAGGTCAGGCAGAGCTGAGGTTGACCCTGGCCAGTGCTGGTTGAGTGCCCATAGGCAAGTCATTTACACTCTGAAGTTATCTCTTCAGGAAACTACAGTAACTGTACTTACTTCAGAGCTGCTGTGAAAGAGAAATGAGAAAACTATAGCGATTATCACAGTGGCTGGCCTACTGAATGGGCTTGAAGCTCAATGTGAATGGCTGGCTGAGATTCTTCCCTGACTTTAGTTTCAGTATGAGGCAATAAGGTAAAGTAGATCTCCAGGGGATGCTGAAATGTCACAGAACCCAAGAAGGGAAATCCTGTGTCCTCTAGGCAAACTTGGTCTGCTTTTGATATGATCAGGTTTAAGTGTCTATGGTACATTTCCCTAATATATCTTCAATCACTATCATGTTTTAAACTGAATATGAATTTTACTTTATATGTTTTTTACCTGTGGAAGGAGAAGATATTTAAGGTACACTTGACTTCTTATATGTAATGCGTTTCCTGTAATGATGCTATATTAGCGTTCTGTGAGGGTGAAAAACACAAATGTGTTTAAGGAGCACTCATAGGAGCACATTACTTAGAGAAGGCTCACCACGTTCAAATAGGAGCATGCCTAAATAGTTTTGCATAGCCAATCATGAAAAAAATTAAATTATAAATGCTGGTTAAGAAGCTTCAAGACAATTCACTTTGGAATTCTAATTACATATAAAATTCACATGGCAACAGTTACAACTTTGGGCACCTAGAACATCACACAGCTTAAGGAAGTTGTAGAACTCAATTTTTTGTTATTTTTGTTAAAGTTTATATTTAATAAACATTTCCATTTTAAAGTAGTACTAAGGACAGCAGCAAAGAATCATTTTGTACAGGTGGCCTTTCCAGGGGGTGGAGGTGGGACTGAGTATGTAACTTCCCAAATTCCTCTCATAAATTCTTTACAGAAAGTCTTTATTCTATACTTTCTGGGTGCTATATTCCGTGCCAGATGCTGGAATTTAATGAAACACAGACAACAAATATCTTCACAGTTAAAATAGAAAGTAGAACCTGGTATGTGTGCTGATGAAGTAGACTTTGGGCACCCATTAGGGGAACCTTGTTTCCTGGATTGAGTCTCCTTTTGGAAACTTGAGAAATGTTTCCAGATAAGAAAGTCGGTGTTGTTTTCTGTCCAAATGTTATGCTCAGACCCCAAATAACGTTTCATGCTAAGCATTCTATGCTGTCCGCCTTTACTGCATATGTCATTCTCCTCTTAGGAGGTAAGAGAGGGGCTCTTGCGGTTTTCTCCTTATGGGGCAAGTAGTGCTCCACAGAGCTGAGTCACCTTGTCCTTGCTGCCTACAATTGCTTTCTTTACCTGCTGTGTTCTGCACTTGGCTACTGATGCTTCTGGTCAATGTGTACCACATTCCAGATGATCTTAGTGTTTCCACCGGCTCCGCAGTGCTTTATCTGGCACATGGATTCCCAACCACTTGAGACCTGGGACACATGAAACATCAGATCTTCGTACCTGATTTTCCCCCACATGACCTGTTCTTCTCAAATTCTTTTCGTTTTCAGTAAATGAAAACTTCATTCTTCCACTTTCTCAGTGCAAAAATGGACTCCATGTTTTTTCCTCCCCAGACTGAATTCCACTCTGTGAGCACAACTCTGTTTCTACATACAGCCAGAATGTAGCCAATTTCCTTGCTACTTCCCTCTTTCAAATTGCATCATCGCCTGTCAACTGAATCATCATTTAGATATTATTTCCATGCCTCAGTCTTATACCCCTACCATCTATTTATATTTTCTAGCTTTTTAACTGACATATAATAATTATACATATTTATGGGTTCCAGAATGATGATTTGATATGTAATACAAGGTAGTAAGCAAATCAGGGTAATAAACATATCTGCCATGTCATGCGATTATCATTTCTTTGCAGAGAACATTCAGAAACCTTTCTTCTTGGTATTGTAGAATATAAATTGTTGTTAAAGGTAACCACCCTATGGAGCAATGGAAGACTATCACTATTCCTCCTGCATACTTGTAACCTTGGAACACCCTCCCTCCTTTCCCCCTTTCTGCTACAGTGATTACTTTTCAAAACCATCAAGTCTTTTTTTTTTTTTTTCCTGCTCAGAACATTCCAGGGCTTCCTTGTTTAGGCAGGGAAAAGTCAAAAGATTTTGGTGGTATTCCAGGTTCTACATGCTCAGGCCCCTTTTGACTCTCTTGTGTTTATTTCTTACAGTGCCTATCCCTCTTGGCCTCAGTCACCAGGACTTGGTGTTCACTGGTCATCATGTGTGGACATGTATTCCTATTTTATAGCCTTTGTATTTACTATTCCTTTTGTTTGGAATGTTCTTTCCTAATAACCTCATTAGTTTCTTACTAAAGGCAGCACACCGTAATCTTTCCTAATCACTCTTTTTAAAAAATGCACATTCCTGCATTCCCATCAATGCACATTCCCAATCATTTGCTTTATTTATCACCCTCGGATACATTACATATTAGCCTGTACATTTGTCACTTTTTCCATTTCCCCACTCCTCAAAGCTCCATGAGAGCAGATATTGTACAGATTGTTCATTTTTACTGTGCTTGGCAGTTTTCCTGGAATATTATATGCTCTCAAATATTTTTTGATAAATGTATAAATTTGGTAGAATCTGCACAAAGGTTGGCATATAGGTTGCCTAACATCTTCTGAGGATCATCTTATTTAGTGAGGATGATTTATTTCTCACAGGGCTGATTTAGAAGAAATAAGACAGATCTTACTTAAAAGAAAGAAATGCCAGCTCACCAAGGCCAGCTAGTGCTGATGAGCCTTTCCAGAGCCAGTGTCTGTGAGCACCGATACATGCCATACTCCTTTTGGTGGCGCCTTTCCTGCTAGGAGTTACAGATGTTGCTAAAGAGATTTTAAGATGTTTATTTTATTGCACTTACATTGACTCTTTCAAACCGTTAGCAGTGTCATTGTAGTCTTAGAATTTTAAAAGAAAATCATGGTAATTTAGATAATGGAAAATATTTTAGATTTTTCTGTTTTTTTTCCCCACTGAGAAAAGCAATCAATATAGTAAATACTTGAGAAAAACCATGCAATGGTGCATTCCGAAGTCTTGCTTCAATACTTTATCTTATCACATTATAAACACAGTTTTCCCATGGGATGTATTAGTTCATTTCTTGTGTACATAAGACCATTAACCTGTTTTAGGTAATTGAGTAGCTATTGATTACTTATTTGAGCATACTGAATTAAATTTGCTTAACTAATTCTCTAAAATACAAATCCCATATTCCCTCTGGTCTACATGATGAAGTCAAAACCATTTTTTTCTGGATGTAGGGCCATTCTTGATGACCCCCTACCCTGTTCTTCCTTTCCATTCAACTCATTGGCTAAAATTGCACTGCATTGATCCTTGCTACCCACCATCCAGTGACATAAGCCATTTCATATTTAAACATGTTTGTCTGAAAAAAAAAAGGTACAAGAAATGTATTTTAAGTTTTTATGTTTCCTGAGCAATAGTTCTTTTAATGGATAGCAGTTAATGTAACTTTGAGATTTTCTCTCTTAGTTACAATAACACTTGAGAAAGGATTAAAATAAGTGCATGAACAAGGTTCATTATGACTTGTAGTTGTCCACTCTGATCTCCATTATAAGAGAGTAAAGAAGGTACACAAATTTAGAAGCAGCATATATCTGGTGACATTTAAATTATTTTCTACTGAAGTATGTGTTAAAACAAGTATGTTTTCTTGAACATATTTATTATAATAAATTATTAGCCTTTAATAATCATTAACAAATAATACTAACAAAATCTTTAAATTGTTTTGATTCTTTTTTACCAATGAAAATTTTTGGTATTTTATTATACTGCTGCATGCATTTTTTAATTCAAACATCCTCATATTATAACCTTTCTCAATGTAAGACATTCTTTCTTGTTATTCATTAAAGTATTATTAAAATGACAAAGAGTGAGTGGTGGAGAAAACCAGCAAGTTATTTTAAGTTGTCTGTGGCACATGGAGTGAGGAGTTTCAGTTTTGCACAAGATGCATGCTTTCTGACTCACAGCAGCTCTTTTTGTCCTACAAACCATTTCTTCCCAGTGGGAAACAAATCATATCATACATCTTTATAAGTGTACTGTGCTCTGTAGGGAAGGGCGGTGCATTTTCAAAGCGGTGTGGGTGGATCTCCTGACAGAAGGCAAGCAGTACCTTTAGCGTTAGCCTCAGATGTAAGGTTTTAGCTGGAGGCTAGGATTTCAGGATTGCTGTACACAGGAAGGTCTCAGTTACCTGTACTGATGGAGAAAGAGGGGGAGCTGTTTCATGCCCTGACATCATGATTAACAAAATACATTTTATAAATATAGAAAATATATTGTTCTTTGGATTACATTATATTTCTTTCACAAGCTACCATTTGAAAATAGTTTAATTAGTTCCATATCAAGATTTATCTTTGTTTTCTGAGTACTGGTTTTGATAGAAAAGGGAAGAGATCTAAAATTGTGTTTTATGGCAAGATGAAACAACATGCAATTAAATATGTTTGCCTGGCCAGGCAGTCAACTCTATTTATGATCTTGTTTATTTGCTAAATGCATTCAATGAATTTCCATGATATAGAGGCAAAGGACATATTGGCAAGTAAAGGAAGGTCCTTGTTCTCACAAACTGTATAATTTAGCTAACAAAACATAGAGGTGATTTCATTTAGTGCTTTGTGCTATTAAAATTATTTCACATTAATATGTAAAACACTCCCTTGGGAGAAGGGCACTATTAAATGCAGAGTTTGGAGATGGGCTCTGTCCCCAAGTGAAGGGGACACTTGGAAGATGATCACCAAATATCAGTGTGGGTGGACAGTTCACACAGGGAAAAAACCAAGGCTACAATACAGAAGGGGAAAATTGAAGGAGGTGAAGAGAGATCAGCAAGGAGTTTGATTGTCTACAGCATGATCTCTTCAAATATGCATGTATCACATAATTGAATGACAATAGAGATTATCAAAATTTCCATTAAGTCTTTTTGTTTATGTGGAAATACTTGATTCTCAACTTGTGAATTGGGATTTCGCAAACATCCTTCAGACTCATATTAAAGTAACCTGAATTCTGACAATTCATTTCTTTTATCATCACTGTTATAAATATTACCTATAGAATTGGAGGAACATTTGGCTTTACCTTAGTTTTGTTCTCTTATTGGTGTGATTGTCCTCATTCTAGTAAATGATGAGATTCTGTCTGTAGTGTTTTATAAAAAAAGTATGAAGGATACAACAGTTTCTTATTTTCTATCAGTTGACTCATCCATCCCTCTGGGTCCATATGTCTCTACAATAGTTAGGATTTCCTATATTTTAGTAATAAGATCCTTGTAGCTATAATAAGCAGTACGTATGCACAAACACTTGAACACACATGCATTGCCTCTTCTCTATTGTGCTTCTTATTTATAAGTGGAAAAGTAATGATTGCCTTCAGTGTTTCATTGGAAAGTTAATGGATTTTATCAGTATCTGTTACTAACTAAAACAATATGACTTACCAATGACTAGACAAATATCTATAGCATTGGCAGTATTATATACTTAAATTATACAGAAAGAAATGATAGAGGGATGGCAGAAAAGGAGAGAATGAAAATCGAATGTATCATTGTGTATTGCTTTTTAAAAATCAACCCTCCCCTGGTGGGCTGAAGCAGTGGCTCGGTGGTTGCAGCACTTGCCTGGCATGCATGAGGACCCAGGTTCAAACCTCAGCACCACATACACAGCTAAGTGTGGGATGAAAAAATGAATAAAATTGATTTTCTCTGTCTCTTTTAAAAATAATAATAATAAAAAGCCCAAATTTGTTAGCTCAAATACAACTTACTTCTAGTGATTTTGTGGGTGATGTGATGATTTTTATGGCTGCACTTTTCCCTGAGGATTCCTTAGCAGGTGGTCAGTGGGATGGCTGGACTGCTTTCTCTTTTTACTTTCTTTTTTGTGTGTTGTTATAGGTGCATTATAATTACACATAATGGTGGGGGACCTCTTTTAATACTGCTGTTTGTCTCAGGGAACCTGGACCAGGGTTCTTCAGTGAATCGCAGGTTACCAACGGGGTTACAGTAAGCCTTCTTGGCAGTTGCAAGCTATTATTTCCACTGAACATAAGGAGATTCAAAAAATTGAGAAATAGATTCCTGTTCTTAAAGGAAAGGGTTACAAAGAATGTGTGGTCAGTTCTCAACTGAGAAAGAGTTAGATCAAGAATATAAAGAAGGAGCAGAGGGTGAGGGTGCATAAGGGAGGATAAAAGGGTGGAGGAGGAGGAAGGAAGGAAGTGAAAAAAGTGACACTTGAAATGCCAAATGAAAGTAATAAATAATCCTTCTAAATTTTATACTGATTTGGCTCCAGGAAAGTCAATCAGTTGCATGGGTTCAGCAAAGTTTTCCAAGGGTTTGGAGACTATGGGCACTGAGCAGAAGGAAATGGGGCAGCTGGGAGAGATTGGGATGAATGGGGGACCTAGAAGTAAAGCCACATTCTAATTTTAACAGAGTCACTGCACAAAATCAAAGCATTTGCTAATGCAGAGTGTAGATCTCTTTTTAGTTCAAAGGAGCAACCTGGCATAGGAGCAGTTTTCACTGTGACATCAAATAGTATCCTTTTTTGATGCTACACTTCTTTGAACAGTGATGATTTCCTGTCTACTGTACAAAATTTGAGGATGTAGTTTGATGCTTTCGACAAATATATCACTACGTGGAACTGATATAGACTATTGTATTAGTTTAATAAAACATTCAAATGAAATCTGATAGCTTCATTAATGGCTAGAAAAAGATCATAAAAGCAAAATCAGATGTCAGTAAGATAGGAAAAAAGAGAATCCCTTTATTTAAATCATTGAAAGTGGGAAGAGTAAAAATATTGCATGGCCCTGCATCTTGGCAGACAGACTGTTATGGTTTAGAGATCTGTGGTCCCAATTTCTACTGGAGTAGGTAACATATAGACTCATCAATGTAAGTTCTTAAGTTGGCCAGATACACTTTCAGGAACAAGCAGCCCCTTGTGGCTTGTGCAATCTTAAGCAGTCTATTAAATATATGATTTATGGTCCATGGTATATTCCTTCTTATTAATAACTTGAAGCTTCCAGGGTAAGTACCTCACCTGGATTCCCATGATACATTAAATCAGAACAAAGGTCAAAAGTGTTACATAGCATCTGCCCTAACCCTTTGTGCTGTGGACTCACTTTTATCCAGCACAATATTATGCAGTCTCTGATTCCTCTACCATGGAAATGTGGGTGTTGTGCACATTAGTTATAAGCTCCATATTTCATCAAGTGTGCATGATATAGATGAACTGATAGTGTTTTTGGAGGCCCTGTGGAAAACATCCTATGATTTTCTTCATCACTTTAACCTGCCAAAGGGGCAAAGAGAAATTCCTGTTCAAATTCTTCTTTACTGGAAATAGTTTTCCGTAAAGGGAGGGTAGAAAATTAAACATATGCAAATTTTAACCTAGTAAGAGAAGAAACATAGGTGTTTTCTTTTGCTCCTGATTTTGGAGGCACTGTAATTGTTTATATTTTATAGCTTTGGAGCTCTGTAAACACACTCTAAAAATAAACTGGAATTATTCTCCCGTTTAATGAGTGATTCATCTGATCACAGTTAATGCTGCTCATCTCTCTTGGCACTCCCTGATCTAAAAGCAGGCACTAATGAGTGCTTTTAATGCACTCTCTCTCTGCTGGGGCCTTTGGTCTCCCGTCTTCTTGTATTTTAGAATGACTGGCACTGTAGGGTAAGTTGTGATTGTGTCTTTCAGTTAGTTGATTAGGTTTCAAACATGGTAATTTCATTTATTTGCTTTTTTTTCTTTTTTACAGTGTTTGTTGGTGTTAGAACAGGGCCTCAAACATGCTAGGCAAGTGCACCATCACTGAGCTACATTCCTAGCCCTTAACATGGTTATTACATAGAAACATTAAATTAATGGTACAAGATTGAAGCAAAACAGGTCTCACTTACTTTTTTAAAAAAATGTCCTGTTCAGATTAGTCAAAGGTTTTGAAGGTTCTGAAATGAACTTTCTTAATTACAGGGCATAGATTTTAGCACTCCCTCTTGTTCTGAATGAGTGACTCCTAAAATGCTCAGACATTAAAGAGTGCATAGTGACCTCAGGAAAATAATCCTAAACCAAAACTCCAAAACTAGGGGTAAGAATGCAATTTTCTATTTGTATGGATTCAAGAGACTTCCTTGGATTTAAAGTAAGTTCAAGTTTGATTGAAGAATATCCACTAGTACAGGTCAATGCATACACGAGCTTGCCTTCATTCCCAAAGTATAGGCTGGAACAACATATTCAAACATTCACAATGATGTACCAAGAATATGAACTTTTGACCTCATCTCAGAGGCCCCTGAAACTGGAACCAAAAAATCTTTTGCCCACTTTTTTAAGAACACAATTAAAATTTCATTTCAAGTGTTAATGTAACTGACCAAGTGTTGTCATTCATGATTTTTTATAAAACCAGTTAGTTTCAAATTTTAATTATGGAAGAGAAATGAATAGACATGTATTATTCTAGATTAGTAATTGAAAATAGGTGTATATGTAAATATCCTTTATAGTCTAAGGGCCAGACGGGAATCTTTTCTCTTTGATCCTTTGCCATCTTCCAGATAAGTAACTGTCCCTAATCAGTGCAGTTTTTGGGTTTTATTTTTTCTTTTGTCTTTTGTTTGTTGCTTCTAAACCAAGGGTATAAAGGAATGTTGGGGAGAAAATCACAGAAGTGTTGATTTCTGGCACAGCAGACGTATGGCCTGCCAGCTTGAGCTTCCCCTGCATTCATACCTACTGTAAACAGCCTCTGCCAGTTACTGTCCATACATAGCAGAGAATTCACTGCTTTTTCCTGCCTCTGTCTGATTCCTCATGCCTAGGTGATAGCAGCCAATGGTACTAATTCCACAGAGCAAAAGGAATACACAACATAGTCACTGATGTACAATGTAGTTGGTGCTCAAAAATATTTGTTAAATTAAGATGCTTCCTGTTCTTGGTTTATCAATTAGTCTGTCAGTCTGTACTCTCCTTGAAAAACCATATAAAGACAAGACTTGTACCATTACTCTTTATAGTTCTACTTTCTTAAAGTCTTTTAAATGATATTTTGGGGCCTATAGCACTGCATGTTGTAAGAAAATACTTAATAACAACATAATTTGGCATCACTAAATTTAAAATTTTTGTT
>PVKS010020953.1:0-36000 GCA_004027875.1 Aplodontia rufa | reverse complement strand
TGATTAAATAGTCTCCCCGAAGCCATGCAGCTGATGATGGTGGAAATGCCATACCAGGCATTTTCAGCTCCACACTCTTTTCCTTGTTTGAAAACATATCAGGTCATGTGTTGAGAATAAGCACTGCATGTTTTTGATCTCATTTTCTTTTCTTTTTTTTTAATTAGATGAATATGGACTCACAAGTGAGGGGGAATCATTATCAAACAATCAAGAACAAATGTATATTCACATAGTTAGCCAGGGCTGATGCTATGTCATGGTTATACATAGTTAGCCAGGGCTGATGCTATGTCATGGTTTCCCCCTTGGGTTCCCCATGGTTCTATGTTTCCCCCAAATGAACTTAAATGGACTTCTCTGGAGGTCGGAGATCTCCTTCTGAGCTGATTGCCCCATACTCCCTTCCTCCAGTCTCCTTGATATCCTTCCTAATCCTTCTCCCCTCCCTGCCCCACCCAGTCTCCAGGTATCCTAGGCGAAGTTCTTCCTGTTTGTGTAAAAATTCATGCATGTTAAGGTTATTAATAGCTTAGCCATCTAACATACTGTTTCCAGTTGTATTCTAGCTTCCACAAATGAGAGAAGACATTTGGCCCTTGAGTCTCTGAGATTGGGCTACTTCACATAGCGTATTTTTTCCATCTCCATCCATGTGGCTGCAAAAGCCATAATATCATTTTCTATAATAGCCAAGTAGTACTCCATTGTATATATGTACCAAAGCTTTTTGAATCCACTTGTCGAGTGAGGGGCGTCTGGTTCCATAGTCTAGCTATAGTAAATCAAGCTGCTATAAACAATGATGAAGCCATGCCTCTATAATATTGACTTCATCTTCTTATCGTTGTGTGGCACATGGTAGCTATCCAACAAACAGTAGCAGAATGAATGAAGCTTATAACGGATGCACCTATTTTGTGTTCACAAAGCCCATCTACACATAATTTCGGAGTCCACAAGAATCCTAAATTAAATGCACAGATATTCCCCAACCCCCGCCCCCCCTTTTTTTTTTACAGGTGTGAAACTGACGCTCAAGCTGTTGAAGGACTTTGCTGAGGTGGGACACAAGGCAGAGCCAGTGCTCCCCATGTAGCCTGTGGTTTCCGCAACACGTCCCGCTGGCTGTGGACAAAAGAATTCTCTAATGGTAATGACACAGCAGCACCCAGGAAAGATAAGAGAGGTAAAGAGCAAATCACCCAAGTTTGTCACTCTGCACTTTGAGGCTTTCTCTGTGGTTTCATTATATTCACATCCTGCCTTTTCTTTTCTTTCTTTTTCTTTTTTCATCCAGCTTTTTCTAACAAAGCTCCTCAGTCTCCATTACTCACTCTCTTCAGTCAGGATGGCCTCTCCACATTTCCTCTTATATATCATACTTACTGTCCCTGCTGTCTGATTTTACTCACATTCTTTCTGCAGCGTGAAGTGCCCTCCTCCACTGCTGTGCCCAGCCAAGCCCATACATCTCTCAGGGACAAGCTAAAGTTCCATCTCCTCTGTGAACTATTCCCCATGGCTCCATCCAGCCTGCTCTGACCAAATGCAATGTCGCCTGTGCCTTATGTTTTGGTCTTGGTTACATAATTTTATTGCATGCGCCATACTATCTTGCATCCTGTAATTACTTCAGCATCCAACTCTTTATTCCCAGGAAGATTGCAAACTCCTCGACAGGAGGGACTGTGCTGTATATTTCTTTTATATTCTACACAGTGCATAGCACACAATTCTAGGCGGGTACTCAATAAATATTTATTGAATTAAATTGAATATGGCCCAGACTACATTTAAACTTTCACAGAATTCCTTTTCATAAATTATGTGGGAGTCGACAAGAGGGTTATTGGATGGAACCAGATGAATAAACTCAGTCTGGGAAAGTACACATGAGTGTGCTAGGTCATCACCAGGTTCTGGGGCAAAGACAAATGATTCAACTGGGATTTGGAGCCAGGGGTGGGAAGAGGAAGACTCCGCTAGATTGGGAGGTGGGAAATGTTGCTGCGAGATAAATTCATAAACCGGAGATATGCTTCTAAAGCAGAGGGTCTGCAAAGATCATCTGTTCTTTTGAAGTTATTAACAAGTCAAATAATTGAGTCAAGAGATTTGTTGAATAAATATCCTGCTGGGTCAGCAAAGTAATAGTACTTGCAATAATTTCTGCACAGGTAGAATGCAGCATAGCAAGAATTTTATTCATAAAACATTTCTATTTCCTTTTTATGTTCCCCTCCCTCAATTCTGTCTCTGTCTGTCTCTGTCTTTCTTTTTTTTTTTTTTTTTTTTTTTTTTCTGGTACCAGGGATTTAACCCAGGGGTGCTTAATCACTGAGCCACATCCCAAGTCCTTTGTTTTAGATTTTATTTTGAGACAGGATTTTGCTAAGTTACCAAGGGCCTTGCTAAGTTGCTGAGGCTGGCTCTGAACTTGCAATCCTCTGTGCCTTAGCCACCCGAGTCGCTAGGATTACATTGTCTCTTTCTCTTTCACACACACAAGTGCACATTCTGCAACAGAATTGGATCATCTTCCCTGAATTTTTGGGATGATAATGGTCCTTCTTACTACTGGGTTCTTGAAAGATTTTGTGTTTTAGCTGGTATTACTCCAACCTTGAATTTACATGTTTCAGTCTATGAGGGAAACTGTGTAGAAATTGACTTATGACAGCCAATACAGATCCTAAACTTATTGCTCAAACTAGATTGACATTATGTCAAGGCATCCGCAATGGTTAATGTCGCGGTGGGCATTTTTCACTGTCTTTAGTTTGTATACCAGAGTATCTTTTCTCATTCCTGTGTTGAAGCCACAGGGTTCTTGCCAGGGGCGCTTCCCTTAACGAAATTCTAAGAAGATAGAAATGCATTGTCGTAGAAACACAGATTGGGTTTAAGCGGCAATTTGGGAAATTATCTTGTTCATTTCCTTGCTATCCAGTAGGAGATGAATCGCACAACATTTCTTTCCATTTGATTGTAACTGGAAACCCTTACAAATTTCCAGGGTAAAATGTGCTACCCTCTTACCAGGAAATGGTTTCTGGTGTCCCATGAATGACAAATAATGTGGAAGGAGAAAAAGAAATACTTTCCCTCTTTCTCTTTTTCCTTTCTTCTCCTTTCCCTCCTTCCTGATAGTAAAGCAATGATTGATGTTAATATTTGTTTTCATTTGAAAACTTTCTGTTGCCACTAAGGAAATAGTTTCTTTTCCTTTTTGGTGGTACTGGGCATTGAACCCAGGGCCTTCTGGAGCTGGGCAAGCACTCTACCACTGGGCTGCCCCCTTAGCCCTGTAAGCAACCCTGCTGGCTGGCTGACCCACCACCTGTACTTCCTGCCCCTGGCCAGTTGTCGCCGCATGGTCAGCAGAAGGTGCAGCAGAGACTTCCAGGTAACCCCTCGGAAGACGCTCTAGCTTCAGTGCACTCGCCCTTTGGCCCTGTCCTCTTCCTGCTTCTTGGGGTGTGGCAGTGGAACTGAGGAGCAGCAGACATAGGAAGTCGGAGGTCTAAAGTGTGGAGGGCATGGGCTTGCTGTCAAAGATGGTGGACCCCAAAAGACACACAGGCCGGGTCCTGATGGCTTCCCTAGGCACCGTGAGGCCTGCACTTCCCATCCTCAGAAAAAGGATGAAGCAAGCAGTTCCTGTAAGTTTTAAATCGTCATAGGTAGGATTTCTGTTAAGAACGGCTAAGCACATTCTTATGAACTGATGTACTCATTGTTGGTTTCTGTCATTGAAAGTTTCATTTAAGTAGCCCATTAGGAGACAAACAGCAAACCACTTGGCAAATAATTATTTTCATCACCAAGTCATTTAGAAACTATATGCAGTAATAGATATGTTTTATGCCTTTCCTTCCTTGTTAAAATTATTTGGTTTTCCAGCCAACTATGGATGGGTGAGATTTCATGGTCGAAGGAGATGGGAATACTATTCTCCTTGTCCACTTCTTGCCCATTAAAAAAAAAACCAACAAAATAAAACCATGGCTCACTGACAGTCCTAATCCTTGGACAGGTTTCTAGATCTCACGCCCACAATGACACTGAGGTATGTACAATACCTGGACTGATTTCCATATTCTGACTCTTTGTGTCAAATTATTTTCATCTTCTCAAATCTGTTCTTTTTCTCATCTTCAGGATTATCATCAACTCTGCATTCTACATCTGGACATCCAACTGGGCTGGGTAAATTCTCAACATAGCAGGCTGGAGGTCTTTTCTAGAGGCTGCTGCTCCATTCTAATCCTATGAGAAGCAGGCAGGGCTTTCAGAGTGCCGGAGAAGTGGTCCCACAAAAATGCCTTTGAGACTGCTTGACCTGGTGTTCTCGGCCAGGTTCATGGAAAGGGAAGCAAGAAGATAAAAAATCCCAGATAACATTGATCTTGGTGGGCTTCTGCTCTTTCTCCTGCCTTTATTTCCTAAAGTGGTCATGCTTTTTTCATATGTAGATTCTCTATCTCTAGAAGGTAGATGAAAGATTAAATTACGTTAAATATTATTATAGTTATTATTATTGATGCATTAAATAATCTGTTCTACAAAAAGTGAAAACCACCTTCAGTGGAAAGATATTTCTGGAGGCAATTTGAACACCCACCCCTCTAATGACTTAAAAATACGTTAATAACTCCTCTTAGTTTTGTACATTAATTTTAGCCACTTTTTCCCTGAATATGACACAATGTCTAAATTGTATTTATATTTGTCTTCCCCATTAGTTGCTTTGAGAGAGTTAAACTTCACTGCATTGGAGAGTCATCAGGCCTCCCATCCTCTAAAGACACTCAACTGCATGAATAGGAGGGAATTGGGCAAGAACAGGCTGGTATTTGACCCTTTGAACTTCAAAAGTACCTGGGAGGAAATGGCCATTTTCGGGGCATCCATCTCTTGCCAATTGCAGTCACGTTTGGAAGAATACGTAGTAAAAGATTGGTGGAACGATTGGTCAGTAGGAAATGGCCTTCCCTTAGGAAACTGGACCCACATTCTCCCTGTCAGCAGTACAGTGCCCACCCCTCACCTTCCTGGCCCTGATAGGAGACACAACACTGGGTGGGCAAGGTAGAACATGGAGCTTCAGGAGGTCCACATCTAAAGCTGAGCCAAGTGAATATGTTGCCACAACCGGCAGAAGCAATTTTGCAGATGCAATTAACAATCTTGATACAGGAAGATCATTTGGAGGACCCAGATGAGTTCAGTGTAACCACAAGGGTCTCCAAAAGAGGAAGGCAGTATCAGAAATAAAACAAATATGTGGTCAGAGGTGGGTAAGTATGCAAGGCATAAATTTTACTCCCAGGAGAGGGTGGGCTTTCAAGAGGGGGCTCTGAATCTCAACCTCACACACAAGCAGAGGAAATTCCTGGGTATTTATCCCCAGTCTGATGTAATCCTGCTCTTCACTCCAATTGGAGGAGTGCAGGAGTACAATCTACACAATGGGCTAAGATTGGATAGGGCCAAGGACAGGAAGTAGGTAGGAAAGTCAAAAAAGGTAATCAGGGTACAGGAAGTGGGTGGTGCTTACAGGTGTAAGGAGATACATGTTGGGGAGTTTTAAACATGACTTCCTGCTAGCCTCATGGTTCCCTGACTTAAGAAGGCTGCATTCAGAAAATGGACCCCCAGACTTCCTATTTCTCACAGGCAGGAATGTCCAAGTGAGAGAGGAGTTAGAAGATGCTCTGGGGCTGGGTTTGCAGAGGAGGAAGGCCCATGAGCCAAGGAATATGGGTGGTTTTCAGAAGCTAGATAATGAGCAACAATTCTCTCCTGGAGTTTGTAGAGGAACCAGCCATGCCCACACCTAGATTTTAGCCAAAAGAAGTACATTTCAGACTTCTGAATTCCAGAGCTATAAGATAATAATTTTGCGTTGTCTGGCAATTTGTTATAGCAGTAATGGGAGGCAAAGGGGGTGGGGAGCAACACAATTGGTGTGCTTGGTTTTCTACTTGAGCTCTTTGTTCCACTAAACTCCCCTCCATCTCCCTCTTCTTCTCACTCCAGCTTGCACCATAAGAATTATTAGTTTTATTAATCCCTTGGATTTTTAGATAATAAAATGGGAATAGGCACTTACTTAAATTCCTGTTCCTTTTGTCATTGCTCCCAGATGCCTAGCAAACATAGTCATTTTCACACCCGAAGATAGCACTACAGAGGCCATTTAGTCCCATCCCTTATCACCTTGAACTTGGATTGCTGTAGCAACCTTCTCTGTGTTCTCCATGGTACAGTAAAAATACCACCCTCTCCAACTAGATGGGATGGATCTTTCTAATGCACCATATTATAATGGAAATTCCAGATCAAGAATCAATACTGACTCTCTATTTCCTAATAAGTTGGATCTCATCCATCGCCTTCTTTACCTTCTTCACCTGATTCTACTCTAGCTTACCAGCCTGAGTGGGAACCTTAGGTTGGATGGGGTTACTCACTTCTCTGTCTTGCAAATCCCGTGCCATAACACGTCCATATCTACCTGAATCACCTTCCCTTGTCATTACACACACACACACACACACACACACACACACACACACACACATGGGGGGGGACAGTGAGAGAGAGAGAGATAGAGAAAGAGAGAACCAATTTTTTAAATTGAGTTTTTCATGTGGCTTTTGTTGCTCCAACACTTTGGGTATGTGATGCTAGGGTTCAAACCCACATCCTCACACATACCAGGCAAGCGCCTTAACTGCTGAGCCATTGCTCCAGCCCCACCTTCATTTATATTTAATTCTTTTTTCTTTTCTTTCTTCTCTTTCTCCCACATTCTTCTTTCTTTCCATTATCCTTCTGTACATTTTTAAAAGTCTATCTTATGAGCTGGAGCAGTGGCTCAGTGGTTGCAGCACTTCCCTGGCATGTGCAAGGACCTGAGTTCAAACCCCAGCACCACATACACAGGAAAGTGTTGGAGCAATGAAAGCCATGTGAAAAACTAATTGATTCTCTCTCAATTTTAAAGGCTATCTTAAGTTATTAAACGTTCTTGACTCTTCTGACTTCTGGTGACATTTTCCTAGTCTGATCACTGAACTGTTTGTTGTTGGTACCAGTTTTGCAGTTTTATGTGCAAATCGTTTAGGGTAGAGCACATGGTATAAAACACAAATGGATTTATATGTGGTCAACCTCATTCTCTCCTAACTTCTGAATTCCTTCCTCACTAATGTGTAACCAGAGCCACCAATTCTCTAAAGAGCCAGTTGTGGATGGGAGCAGTGGATTTGGAAGGTGCTGTGGGACCAGATATGAAACCTGGAGGCAATCAGTTCTCTCTAGCTGAGCAAACTACCTTTGAAAGTGCTTGGAAAATACTGGAATTTTATTTAGCTATTTGAGTGATCATATGATCTTCGTCTTCTCTACCACATCACCATTAAGCTCGAAAGCGCATTGTTCTTATACAAAGTTCCAAGTATTTTCTTAAAATTGTAACCTAGGTATCAGAACTGAAATTTTCATCTTGCTGGACTTATTAGTCTTTGATATTTAAGTAAAGTTTGGCATAAGTCCCCACTCCAGTGGGAAGGTCAGTGTTTCTTCCATTATTTCTGAGATGCTAGGAAAGTGACTTTTCAAAATCACTTCTGGCTTCGAGTTCCTACTTTGCCTCTGTTTTTGATTTCCAGTCTGCATTGTGGCCCTTTGAGTGATGCTATCTCTTATCCTGAACAATGTTATCCTGGGGATTTGCCTTTAATCAAAGTCTTTTCCCCTCAAAGTTCCACCAATTTAGGACATAGTGTGAGACAGAGATTTGAAGGTTGATGGTGGGTTGACCTGGAGGGTCAGAGGGCAGAGGGTCTGCATTCACTGCTTTTTTTTTTTTTGAAGAGAGAGGGATAGAAAGAGAGAAAGAGAGGATATTTTTATTTAGTTTTTTATGTGGCTTTTGTTGCTCTGAGATTTCATTGTGTACATGGTGCTGGTGTTGAAACCTGCATCCTTGGGCATGCTGGGCAAGCACAGAAACCACTGAGCCACCACTCCAGCCCCTATTCACAGATTTTTATTTTTTATTTATTTATTTATCTATTTATTTTATTAAAGAGAGAATGACAATGTGAGAGAGAGACAGAGAGAATCAATTTTTTTTGAGAGAATCAATTTTTATTGAGTTTTTCACATGGCTTTCATTGCTCTGACACTTAGTTGTGTACGTGGGTGCTGGGATTTGAACCTGTGTGCTTGCGCATGCCGGGCAAGTGCTGTAATCACTGAGCCACTGTTTCAACCTCCGCTCCAGCCCCCATTCACTGCTTTTTAAAATACATATTAGACATCCCTGTTCTACAGTTCAGACAGATCTGCCTTGGAAGTTATTGGTCATCTCTTCTACTTAGACACCAGCCTTCTACCGTGCTAGGTTTCATACTCTCCCCTTAACCCCATTCACCTTCTAGATTGCAATTCCTGACTATTTTTGAGGCAGAGACTTCTAGATATTCTTTTCTCATCATAGATGATTCAAGTCAAGCCTCGCAGGCTTTAAGTTTACAATTGAATGTGTCCCGTTGAGGTGTGTTCCTGAACAAAAAATTGTTTCTCCTTGAGGTAAATCCTGCTGGTAATGCAATAATTTTTTATCCTTTGTCATAGTGGAGAACATAAATCAGAATTCCTAACAAAAACTGTGAGATGTCTTTCTTCACAACATCTCTTTGTGTTTTGGGATTGTGGGTGATTATTTTTTTTAACCTTCACAAATTTCTACAATGATTATGTATTGCTTTGCAATAGAAAAAAGGAAATAGAATACATTGATCAAAATAAACAAAAGGATATTATTAAAAATGATCAACATATAGGAACTAGTTACCTATATTTTAAAAATATGAAATTATTTGTTAGTTTCAGAATTTAGATTCGTAAAAGAAAGAGGCTAATTTTTTAGTAAGTTCTTTATAAAGCCCTAATGCAGTGTGTCTCTCTGATAAATGTGTAATGAAGTCTATTTGATTCACGTCCTCAGCTGACATATTGGCATTACTTCAAGACATTAAAGCTTTTTATGGCGAAACTTGATGTGTATAAGTTATTGCAATTATCAGTGTATGACACAAAATAAAATACCCTTAAGTTGGGCCCATGGGAACAAGTCCTGTAAAGCTAGAATAACTTTGAAGAGAGGGAACTGTATTGATCAAAAGAGACACTGAAAGTATCGAAGATACACAAATGTCAGCGAAAGATATGATGAGACCCAGAAAAATAAACACTACGAAACACAGGTCTTTTTTACCCCAATTTCCCCCTATTTCATCTGTTCGGATATCATTTTGCTAAATCAACACTTTAGTTTGAACCAGCTGCACTAGTGATAAAGCTTTAAATAAGGATGGAGGAATGAGACAAATGATGGAATCATCTTTTACCATCATATATTTTCACCATGCCTAACAGTTCCCCATTTAATCAAGAGATTGGCAGGACAGGGAACAAGTTGGTAATTTGCAGTTGGGATGTAATAAAATGTTATAATTCATGGATGAGACACTAAGACTACATTATGTATTATGAGTTTAACTTGACTTATAATTCTTTCTAGAATTTAAACTGTCATATCCGACCACATGCATTGACTTTTATAGTGATTTAATGAGTTGTTTGGTGAAAATAAATGTTGACAAAGTTATGAAATTTTCTGACTCTACGCTCTCTCTCTCTCTTTTTTTTTTTTTTTTTGGTTGTTATTCTCCTTTTGGAGACTAGAGCTGGCTGTCTTACAATAACCTGTCTCTCTTCCCCTGTAATCCATGACTAGGATCTTGATTCTTGGATGGATTTTGCTCATATTTCATGCTTGACTTTGGTGGGTAGATCATGATAAAGAGAGCCTAACAAAATATCTTGATAGATCTCTGGTGGCAGCGAGATAATGGTGTGAGCTTTGGAAATAAGGGATCCGAAGCCCTTACGTTCTAAGTGTCAGTCGATTCGCCAGTGAAGTACTTCATCTTCAGGATGTGGTTTGGCTCCAGACTTGCTTTTGCTGAGGGGCCATGTTGCAGCAATTCAGAGTTGCAGGAGTTGAAGGGTGAATGATTGATTACCTAAGGTCGATTTCCATGTAAGCTCATAGGATACACTCCGCTAATATGATGGGTATCATTGATGCAGAAAGATGCAAAATAACAGCAAATTGCAGTAGTAGCAGTGTAGCAAAGAATCTTCTCAAATGAGTTGTAATTGGAGCAGGCCCACATTTTGCACTCATTAAGAAAAGTAAGGAACAACTAATTGGCTTATCATGCTTTCTCTAGTTGGTTCAGCTAACTTTCAGTTATGACATAAGGAAATAAATGGGGGAATCCTGTTTTTGGGATTTGGCCAGGCTGGAGAGATCTCATGAAATTTTCCTGCATGATAAAAATGATTAGATGCACACCACCATTTAGCAAACATAATAAGGAAAGAACCTATAACCTATTCAGAGCTGCCTAACGGTCCGGCTGTGTGGTCAATGAGCCGGTGTGAGTGTGAAAGTCCCTGAGGATAAAGTCATCAGATGTGTGGGAGGGAATGACCTCCTTCAGGGCACCTAGTACCCTGAAGAGTGATTTACTGCTCGTATGTCCTCTCAAAGGCCATTTACCTTATGGGGTGACGTATTTCTTACTCATGAGTTTCACCCCAAATGCAGCTGTTATCTCTATCTGTAAAGGGCAGTGGAAATTCAAGGGCATTACCTAGCTCAGGTGGACCCTCAAATGGTTTTCCTTCAATTGCCTAGATGTTGGAGCCAAATGTGGTTTTTTCACCTAAGCAATAATTGCCTTAATTTTGCATTTCACTTTGGGAAGCCGGATGAGATTATCTCACAGGAGGAAAAAAATATTTAACTTGTCAAAAGAAAACTTTCCAAAGGGCTTTAGAGACCCTTCATAATGCTATGTTAAAAAAATTATGCTTGCGATATGCAGCCCAGTGATTGCATTTCTAGCCTTTAACATTTATTATTTAACTTTAGGCTGTACTATTTAGATTCATAAACATGACTATTATATGAGTAGTAATAAATGGAGTTAGGTTGTTTTTCTTTCTTTTTTGATACTGGGGATTGAACACAAGGCACTTAACCACTGAGCCACATCCCCAGTCCTTTTATTTATTTATTTTTTTATTTTGGGATGTGGTCTGGCTAAGTTGCTTAGGGCCTTGCTAAGTTGCTGAATCTGGCTTTGAACTTGGGATCCTCATGCCTCAATCCCCTGAGCCTCTGGGATCATAAATGTGTGCCACCACGCCCGACTGAATGAGGTCTTTTCAACATGGAAACAGGATCTCTTCTTACCACTATCACTGCTCACTCCTTGCCCAAGACCTAAATTAGCTCATCCAGAAAATGGAACTACTTCTCCCTGGTTTGATCAAACTGCACAAAATTCCTTTTTCCATTGTTTGCTTGTTTCCGATGCGGACAGCGTAATCTGGCCAGCCAGGACACAGGCAGGCTCCTTGGTTTGTCTCCCATAACAATACCACCGTATCACCCTTGGATGAGTGTGAGGCACACGCTGGGCTCCCACTCCCACCCACCATCAGACTGCTATGCTTCTATTTTCCATACTAGTTATCCTGTTTTTGTGTTCTTAAAATGCAAGTTAATTTTACCATTTTCCTATTAAAAGCTCTCTAGTGGCTTCTTGTCTCACTTAGATCAAAGTCCCTGGTCCCCATCATGGCCCAAATCTCTGCAAGATTGCCCCCTCCCCAGCAAGCTCTCTGCCCGATTCTGCACTGTTCCCACCACACTGGTTTCTGGGCCATTCCCTGGTTGCCATCTCCCCTGATGAACTTCCCACTTCTGCTGGGAATGCTCTTGCTTCATTATCTTATCGTTCATTTGCTCAGTTCTCCAGAAACTCTGCCCAAACAGCCCCTCATCAGAGATGATCACCATGGCCACTGTCTGTAAAACAGATGGTGTACATGCTTCCCTTGGTATCTCTTCCTCTGTCTCTCTCTTTTTTAAAGACAGAGAGAGAGGAGAGGGAGAGAAAGAGAGAGAGAGAGAAATATTTTTATTTAGTTTTTCGTGTGGATTTCATTGCTCTGAGTCTTCACTATGTACGTGGTGCTGGGGTTTGAACTCGCATACTCATGCATGCTGGGCAAGCACTGTAACCACCGATCCACCGCTCCAGCCCTCTTCCTTTCTCTTATTCCTCTTCATAGAAATTAAAATCAGGTTTATCTCTTGGTTTGTCCATCACAGGGCTCCCCACTTGCATGTGCATGAGGGCCAAGACTTCCTACTTTAGCTTACTTCTCAGGGCAGGTGGGCTTCTCCAGTACGCCCATAGGATCTCCCAACCCACAGAGAGATGCGACATCGATGCTCTTCCCTCAGGAAGTGTGGGTGGGTCTGTGTTTCTTCGCTGTGAATCCTGGCAGGTCTGTGACCACTGGCAGACGTGATACTGCAAGGGTTCTGAGGCTAAATCGTAAAGGGCCGTGTGACTCCCTCCTAGTTCTCTTGGGACTCCACTCTTGGAAGCCAACTCCCATGCTGTGAGGAAGCCAGGCCACATGGAGAGGCTACTTCAGGTGCCCCAGGTGGGTCCTCACTGACAGTCAGCACCAGCTGCCAAATGGTCTCATTGCGGCTGCGAGACAATTCTTCAGGTAATCCTAGGTGGTCTTACGCCAGAGCTGTGAGGCACAATAAGAAAATGATTGCTATTTCCTGAGCCACTACATTTTGGGATATTCATTTAGCATCAACAGAACCCAGGGCACTGTCATATTCCCTAGAGCCTAGATCAGTGCCTAAACCATGTCAATAAATATTTTCCTAATAAACAAATGTTGCACCACTCCAGAGATAAAAAAAAAAATGTGCAGGTGTTTTGATGGACCCTTCTTTCAGTTTCCCTTACCTGGTTATCAACTCTATTAATCCATTTGTGTAGTACACAGCCCCTGTGCATTTGGAAATTTCAGATTAGCAGTTCCCCTGAAATGTCTAAATACGTAAACAAAACAGGAGTTCTGGGTAAAGGAAGGTAAATCTAAGGCGAAGCTTAAACATTTGTGCTGTTATTTTTGGTCATTTATTTGTACATGAACATCTTCAGCAGAGCGTTCTAAGTCTAGAAAAAGGTTTTGATGTAGAATAGGTTGAGGTGCTGGGATTACCTGTCGGTCTCCCTTTTTCCTGTGTATTATTTATTCCTGTTATTATTGCTAATCATTCCGGACTGACACAGAGAGTGTGGGAATATTCTAATCTTGTTTAGTTACTTATTTATTTACTAATGCTACAATGGGGTTTTGGATTAAAGCAAAGGAAAGCCCAGAAGCAAAGCAACCAATTTTCAGTCACCATAACCCACATAAGGGAAAGCTGTTTTAAAATGGGCTCTTTTCTCAATAAGACTTGTTCTACCTGGGGCAACACTGTGTTTCGTTTCTTTTCTTCTTCTCTATTCAGTGTCAATGCAATGGGGAGTTCCAGGGCACAACCCTTAAAAATGTCACCTGTCTCCAACCTTAAAAGTCAGCCAACCTGATTCAGTCACTTGGCTTTGGAGCTGGAGGAGTCAAGCTTCCGTCTTGGGATGGCTGCAAAGAGGCCTGGGAGCGGCATGTCTTCCTTCTTTGGTTTAGAGTCAGGTGGCCCTTGGTAGGCATGGCAGGCAGCTCTGCAGTTACACACCTGGCTATTCAGGTGTGGAGCTCAAGGCTTGCGGAGATGTCAGGTAGAAGGCTGTGGCTGGCTGTGACTCTTTTCTTTTGAAAACATGCAGCAGCCATGTAGGAAGTGACTGGGTCACTTATGCTATCATCTTAAAATGTCTAAATGGCCCATCTGTGCTGGCTCCGAAATGAAGGACACCTCAGGGGAGGCGACCATCTCATAACTAATGCTTTTCAATCTCCTGCCATTATCTGTTCTTCAGCCTTGGGGACAGTGGGGACCCGTCAGACAAGGGCTCTATACAAGTTCCTTGCCTCTTAGTCTCTTTAATCTTGATGGTTTTCACTTATTCCCGGGGGCTGACAGCAAGTTTGCAAAACAGAACGAAGGAAGTCACATGAGAAATTTCCTGTGAGCTGGAGGCTCAGGCAGAGCACAGGAGGCGGAATTGGAGACCCGGCCTGGGAGGCTGCACAGCTGCAGCACACCCCAATGGGGTGAGCATGGCTCGAGCCCCAGAGGGGCTGTTCTAACTGCTCCTAGGAGGAGCAGAGACGAACCTTCCCTACTCAGGCCTGCATTGCTCTGCCTTGAAATCCTGATTCCTCTTGTTTTAAGGATGGTTTACGATGTAGCAATAAATATCAGAAAACCATTTCCAATCCTGCCTCCTAGGGGGAACATTTAACTACTTCCCGTTTGGACACATCCTGGTGGCTACTGACCAATAGAAACTTTCTGTTTTGTGATTAAGTAGTTGCAGGCATTGCCTATTGATTTTTGCCCTGTGGTAGGTAAATATTGTTAGGTTAAAGTTTTATTTTAATCAAGTTTTTTTTAAGAGAGGGAGAGAGAGACAGAGAGAGAAAAACAATTTTTTATTTGGCTTTTCATGTGGATTTCGTTGCTCCAAGACTTCATTGTGTACGAGGTGCTGGGGTTTGAACCTGTGTACTCGAGATCATGCTGAGCAAGCGCTGTAATTGCCAAGCCACTACTCCAGCCCTCAAGTTGGTTTTTGAGACAATGACAAGGCTTATTGAAACACACTCATGGCCCCATGTCTCCCACCCTCAATTTCTTTTCTTTCTTTCTTCTCTTTTTTGGTGGTGCTGGTGATTGAATCCAGGGTCTCATGCATGCTAGACAAGGGGTCTTCGCTGAGCTATCTCCCTAGTCCTGTTATTTTGACATAGGGTCTTGCTAAGTTTCCTAGGCTGGCCTTGAATTTGAGATCCTCCTGCCTCAGCCTCCAGAATAGCTGAGATTACACATGAGTATCAGTATCTCCATGCCTGGCCTCTCCACCCTCAATTTCTGCTCCACAAAGTCAGCCATTGTCAATTATTTTAGCTGTTATTCTGATATTAACCTTTGAATTCCTCAGTAACATACTTAGACAGTATTTTGATCTTTACCTTTTAGACAATATCTATTGCCTTCCTAGTACAGAAAATGAATTCTAGCTTTCTTAAACTGCACACTCCACCACTACCCCTCCCTGCGACACATAAGTTTAATATCTTTGCACTCAAAGTAGAATTATCGCAATTTTGGGGTAACTCAGGTTTTACTGCTGAATGACCATGGTTCTATAAATTTTATTCATAATTGAGTTAGATATATATTTTCTACATTTCCTTTCTTGTACGACATTTTTTCTTAGAGACGATAATTCTCCTATTTTTTTTCTGTTGCTTAGCTTTTGGTTTAACCATTAACACTTCAGTCAAAAACTGAAGTGTTTGTGGATGTAACTAAACGTGTATTCACTTTAAAGTAAAACAGCACAATTTTTTTCTACCATATAATATGGACGATAACCTATCAGTTCCACTTCTTGGGAGATTTGCTTCCTCTTGTCTTCTGACTTCCTGCTCTCGTCTAGACTGGATGTTTTCTTTTTCTGGATAGATATATAGTTTAATGATTATGACCAAATTTGACAATAAAACAGTGAATAAAAACAATTTTGATGTTGGTTTAGGTTATCATCTTTAAAAAAAAATGACAGCCACAAAGTTTGTCAATAAAAGCCTGACTTTTTTCCTTTTATATAAACATTTTTTTTATTAAGGAATTGAGTTGTTGTAAATCTTAAATGCATATAAAGTAACAATATGATATGCATATACTCTTTTTTTTTTAAAGAAAGAAGGACAGTGAGAGAGGGAGAGACAGAGAGAATCAATTTTTATTGAGTTTTTCACATGGCTTTCGTTGCTCTGACACTTAGTTGTGTACGTGGGTGCTGGGCTCTGAACCTGTGTACTTGCACATGCCAGGCAAGCGGAGTAACCGCCAATTAAGCCACCGCTCCAGCCCCTGCACATACTCTTAAACCAGAATTACCCCCTAAATCCCTCCCTATTCTCCCTTCCTCTCCCTTCCCCACCTACCCCATTCCCCCTCTTCCCCACTACATATCTATGATTGCCCTAGATTATGTGTTGCTACACCTTTGTTGGGTCTAATACATAAGATTAACTACCTTTCACACAGGCCTGGGTTTAGCTCCAGCCTCCACAAATGAGTGAAAGCATTTGACCCTTGACTCTCTGGGTTTGGCTGACTTTGCTCAGCATGATTTCTTCCATTTACCAATTTTGTTGTTTCTAATTGCTGAGTAGAACTCCATGGTATGTATGTGTATATATATATATCACAGTTTTTGGATCCATTCATCCAATGAGGGGCATCTGGGTTAATTCCATAATTTAGCTATTATAAATTGAGCTGCTATGAACATAGATTTTGCTGTGTTACTGTAATGTGTTGATTCTAACTCCTCTGGGAAAATACCCAGAGGAAGGATTGCTGGATCATATAGTGAGTCTATCCCTAATTTCTTGAGGATTCTCCACACTGCTTTCCAGAGCAGCTATAGACCGGATGATTTTAAGATTGCTACATGGCTTCCTTATCCTGGGAATTTCTTTCATTTCTCTTCTATGTTGGATCCCCTGTGTATGAGTTGTCTATTGCTATAACAAATCACTTGAGAAGTTAGCAGCTTAAAAGGACAGAGATTTATCTTCTCACAGCTCCTCTGGCTCATGCATCCAGGAGCAGGTCAGCTGATGGTTCTGGGTCAGGTTTCCCATGAGATTAAAGTCATCTGAAACTTGGGCTGGAGAATCTGTTTCTGAGCTTGCTCACGTGGTTCTTGGCAGGAGGATTCAGTTCCTCTTTTTATAGGGCTGCTTACATTGAGGCGATGGCTCCCCCAAAGTCACTGCTCACACATGAGAGGAAGAGTGGGTGAGGGCAACCAGGATGGAAGCCTAGGGCCTCCTATAGCCTAATCTCAGAAGGGTCAGACTGTTACTTCTGCATCTTTTTCTTGTCTTTCAGGCTAATTCTTGTCCAGTGCAAGAGAGACAGGACAGAGACATGAATAACAGAAGAAGATGTTCAATTTGAATAGTGGCTACCTCACCTTCTGTCTTGGAGTCCACATTTTCCCTTCCTTAGTCCATTTCTTTCTTTCTTTTGACAGAGGGACAGTGTGAGAGATAGAAAGAGAGAATTGATTTTATTTAGTTTTTCATGTGGCTTTCATTGCTCTGACACTTCATTGTATATGTGGTTCTGGGGTTTGAACTCTCATCCCTGCACATGCCAGGCAAGTGCCGTAACCACTGAGCCACTGCTCCAGCCTGAACCTTCCTTTCTTTCAGTGGGTGGTATCTTCTACTAGCATTTTGGAAAAGATTGGAAAATAGCCATTTTTAGATTTTGCTTTTATGTACATTTCTTTAATCTATTCCTTAACTTTGCATCATAGTTTGGTTGGAATTCTAGGTGGATATCATTCGTTACAGATTGGATCTGGAATGTCCCTCAAAAGCTCATGTGTTGAAGGTTTGGTCCCCAGTGTAGTAATGCTCAGAGGTGGGCTTTTCAGAGTGATTGGATAATGAGAGTTCTGACCTTATCAGCACATTAACCCACTGAGGGATTCTTAATTTGACGGCATTATTGGGAAGTGGTGGAAATTTTAGCAGGAGGGGCACACTGGAGGAAGTGGATCCCAGATGGCTTGTCCTAGAAGGGTATATCTTGTCCCCACCCCTTTCCTAAGTGCCATGAGCTGACAGATTTCCTCTGCTGCACTCTCTGGTCATTGGATAGTCTGCCTCAAAGCAGAGACAGCTGACCAAACACAGAAACCTTGGAATCCTTGAGCCAAACTAAACCTTTCCTCCTCTGAGCTGATTTTCTCGGGTATTTGGTCTCAACAGCAGAAGCTGTCTGGTGGATCATTTTTCATGATAATTTTGAAGGCATGGTTCCATTTCCGTGTCTTTTCCCGAGTCATTAGTGTTGGGTCCGATGCCTTTCTGGGTCTCCATTGTCATGTGTACCTGTTTTATGTTCCTGAAGCTTTTTGGGGTCTTCTCTTTATCCCTTGTATTCTGCAGTTTCAAATTGATGTTTTGCTCCCCTCATGATGCGTGTGTGAATTTCTCTGGAAAACAGACGGTTTCCATTTGGAACCTCAAGCTCTCGGATTGTGCAGTTTTCACTTTTTATTTATTTGAAAAATTTCTTGGTTATATCTTTCTGGGGATGTATGTGGTGTGTGTTCAACCTGTATGGTTTCTCTGAAATAGTTTTTTTCCCTATTTGCTAACAATTTTTCTTTGATCTGTTTTCTGAAAGACTTCTTCAAGTTTATCTTTCAAAACCTTTATTGATTTTTAAATTTGGGCTTTTATGTTTTTAATGTGCAAGATGTCCTTTGCTGTTTGATGAACGTTCCTGTGTGTGTGTGAGTGTGCATGTGTGTGTGAGTGTGTGAGTGTGTGTGAGTGTGTGTGTGTGTGTGAGTGTGTGTGAGTGTGTGTGAGAGTGTGTGAGTGTGCATGTGTGTGTGAGTGTGTGTGAGTGTGCATGTGTGTGCATGTGTGTGTGAGTGTGCATGTGTGTGAGAGTGTGTGTGAGTGTGCATGTGTGTGCGAGTGTGTGTGAGTGTGTGTGTGTGTGTGTGTGTGTGTGTGTGTTTAGCACTTTGTCCTCCCCGTCTATTCCTGTCGTTTTCTCTGCCTTGCTTTCTGAGACCGGCTGGCTGAGTCATTCTGTGCTGTCTCTTTGTTAGCAGGTCAGAGTGACAGATCTCAAGCTCCTGGAACTGTGTGGGCCGAGGCAGGGCTATAATGACTTGGGCTTTAATTTAGGGTAATTGGTTGGGGCTGTTTCCTCGATGGATATACCAAATCACTATTTTATAGGTCTTTTTTCTTAGGTTGTTCAGTTTCTTCAGAGAAAAACTGCCCGATCTATTGCTTCAGGTGAGCGTCCCAGGTTGGATAACAAACCAGGCAGCTGAGACTCTAGGTGCAGGGCAGAGGGGATGAGGGATCTTATCACCTCATGCAACTCCACCCAGTTTTCCTGCTTTAGTGGAATGTCCCTCAGCCTGCTGTCATCCCTGAGTCTGGACATTGTCAGGGTTTAGCACATGGAGGGAGACAGATACCTCACTGTGAGCTGACAGACAGGACCTGGGGATGGGCGCAGGTCTACTCCCTCATGGACAGACTCCTATCCAATGCCGCAGTCTCCACCCTCCAGCCTTCCTCCCAGGGCCTCCCAGGGCCTAGCCGTCTCCTATTTGAGGAACACTTACCTTGCCCTTTCTGCATGTACGGTGGCACGTATTAGGACAGTGGTTCTCAGTGTGGTCCAGGGAACTCTGGGGGTCTGAAAGGTCAAAATGTTTCTTATAACAGCACTAAGATATCACTTGCCCTGTCATTCTTCTATGAGCATACCAGGGAATCTTCCCGAGGCTGCATTACCGTGGCCATCTGTTATGGTTTGAACGTGAGGTGGCCCCCAAAGTTCATGTGTGATAATTCGGGAAGGCTGAGGTGAAGTCCTAGGGTTGTGGAAGCCTTGACCCTAACCCTGAGTTAATCTCCTTTCTGTAGGCTGTAGGGGGTACCTGGAGGAGGTGGTCATGGGGGGGCGAGCCTTTGCAGAATCTATTCTGTATCTGGCATGGATTCTCTCTGCTCTGCTTCCCAGCGTGATGCCTTGGGCTTCCTGCTGTCTGGGGCCATGCCTGCCGTCTCCTTGAGCCCTGTGGAAAGGAGCTGGCCGTTAACAGACTCAGACCTCTGAAACCATGAGCCCTAAAATAAGCATTTCCTCCTAAAATTTGTTCTTGTCAGGTCCTTGGGTCACAGAAGCGAAAAAGCTGACAACGACAGCATCACAACAGGTCGAAGGCAGAAGCAGATGCAAGAATCCAGCTGTCTTCTGTCAAGCAAAGCAAGGGGAGAGAAAGAGATTTGAAAAAAATGTACAAGGCCACTCCTCTCACCATATATTTTAGTTTTGGAAAATATAATTATTTTTCATAAAGTGTGTTATTCATGTTAACATATATTGGATTTATTAGTACTACTTAAATGAGTAAGTAGATTGTAAAAATATATGTTATAGCTACTATTGATTGGTTCGATTTAGATCTTAAATGTCCATCAGAGGTCCGTTTGATCAGGGTTGGTTCTCAGCCTGTGCTGCTTTTGGGAGGTGATGGAACCTTTAGGATGTGTGGCCTAGTGGGAAGGATTTAGGTAATTGGGGGCACCCTTGAAAGGGATATTGGGACCCTGGTCCCTTCCTTTCTCTCCCCTTGCTTCCTGGCCACCATGAGGTGAATAGTTTTGCTCCATGGCATACATACCACCATGCTGTTCTGCCTTACTACAGGCCCAAGGCAACAAAGCCAACCTATCATGAAATCTCTGAAACTGTGAGCCAAAACAAACCTTTCTTCCTTTTAAGTTGATTATCTCAGGTATTTTGTCACAGTGATGGAAATTTCATTAACACATTCATAGACAGGTAATGCCAACATGAACTAAACTCTTTGGTTTCTTCAGTAATTTTGAAGAGTCTAGAAGGATCTTGAGACCTAAAAGGTCAAGAACACTGCAGGGGTATAATACTCCTGGTCTCTTTCTTCTCCCTTCTTGTTTTAGTTTTTGCCGTACTGGGGATCAAAGTCAGGTCCTTCTGTTATGCATGGTAGGCAAACACCCTATCTCTGACCTACATCCCTTCTTCTTCCCTCTTGACTACTTCCCAGGTGACAAGAAGTGACTGAGTTAATTAGAGAGAGTAGAAGAGGACCTGGGGACATGGTCTGTCCCTTTCCTGTCACCTTTCTTTCAGGAGAGCCTGAGATCTTAAACTGAAGATCGGCCTGTCTGTGTGGTATTCTCATCAGCCTTGGGCAGGGATCAGCTGAGAGCCTGCTGACTCTGTTTTGTGGTCCGACTTGAGTTGGCCCATCACTGATTTCAGCTACGATTAGGTAAAATCTGTCTAACTTAGAGGTGAGGCAGAATTAACCATGTTTTCTAGTATCAGTTTTCTGAATCATCCAGGAGACTAATTTTTTGTAAAAAAATTTTCATTTTAAAATGATTTTAGACTTACGGGAAAGTTGAAAAATTCAGTTGCTATGCATTTTTTGCGCAGCTTTCTCTAATGTTATGTCCCTATAGGATCAAGATCGAAACCTGGAGATTCAGAACTTGCTAACACTAACCAATCTGTGGACTCCATTGGACTTTCATTAGCTTTCCACCTGTGTCTTTGTGGCCCAGGACCTGGTCCAGGATTCACATTGAGGGTGACATCTTGATCTCCCGTTGTCTGGCTTGTGCATCTATACCTTTACTGTGTGCACTCAATTAAGGAAAAAGGGGGTGCTCTCAGGATGACTCGTCTCCCATCACCTCCAAATCCCAAGGTTTCTGGAATTCCATGATGGGAGGGGGTTCATGCTTCTTCTCTCCCCCGCTCCCGCCCCCACTCTGACAATTTCTCGCCTCTTCTCATTGATACTCCATTACCACAAGTTCTCCTGCTTTCTGTTCTCCAGAGTTTTGCTGGTTCCCTGCCCTCTCCTTGCTGGTGGTTTGCTTACTCAGAGACTTCCATTCTCTCTCCTCATCCTGCAGTTAATTGTTGAGTCTTTCCGCTGCTTTGAGAACTTGAGAGTTAATGTATTTTTTATTCCTCTAATATTAATATTGCTTAGATTTCAGGAAAAATAAGAGATAAATGAATAGATTGAATCTCATTGTTTAATTAGAAATCCGGTCCCTGATGTAAAATCCTCTGCTTGTACATTATTTTTACTTTTCAGTTGAGAACCTTATTTGAATGCCTTCAGTTACTATTGTGCTTGCACAGAGCTTTATAGTCACTTTTAAAGCAAATAAAGACTACGGAAAAATTATGGAAAAATAGAGTAGCTTCATTAATTTTACAGGTATAGCTATTTATTGTAGTTAAATACCTCTGGGCCTTGATTAGAATGCTTTTGTAACTTATCTTTAGTTTCGTAGCTTGGAATCAGAAGTCTTGTCTGGGGATTGGCTTTGTCCTTGGGGCTTGGTTGGTATCATGGCACCTCCAGCTACTCACTGCTCAGAGATCAACAGTGGGGCTCTCCCAGGTCCTCTCGGTTCAGTTTCTGAAGAACTGCTGCAAGGAAGAAAGACTATCTTATCTCTGGTTCTCAGCTCCCTATTTTCCTCTATCATTTTCTCATACTCAACTGAAAAGAAAGAGTGAGATTATAGCTGTGTAATACTGTTCTGCACTGAAGGTATTAGATTTTCCTTGATTACTTTCCCTGCATTAAAAAGGAATTAAAATGGTTCCTCACAGTTTATAGAAGAAGAGTACATTGCCCTCTTCTCATCCCCTATTTAAAGGCCTTACCTTGGTACATATCCTCTCCTGTCTTCATAGTGCCATGGAGGGTGGGAGATGTGAATGTCAGTGGAAGTGGGGAGGGGGCTCTGGGTGATAGTATCTTTGATACTACTCTCTCATTTCTTAAAGATAAAGATCAGAATATCAATACTGGTTCATCTTGGAGATGGGAATGGGTGTTTATAACATCATTGGTACTCTCTATTTTTAAAATATTCTTTTAAATTTACAGGTATATTTAGAAGGTTGATGCAGCATGATTTTAATAGAACGCTGATACCTTGGTCTTCTGTTATCTTCATATGAATCCTTTTCCATAATGAAATGATTCTATCTAATCAAAACTGAACTTCCAGGTGTGTAAACCACACTTCCCAGGTCACGTCCACAGGTACGGGTACAAGAAATATTTTTGTAAATTTGTTCTCAATTGGTCTGAACAAAGTTCAGTCCCCTCAAGTTTGGTAAGCTAGCCTGATGGTCTTCAAGAAATATGTGTGCCATGTAAATTTCAATAACATCTCCTGTTGCAGTGGTGACAATAATGACTTTGGTTACTGCAGATGCCAAATGCTGCTATATTGCTGGTGTCTACCCGAGGCACACAGCTGCCTGTGTCCATGTTCAAGTCACTGATTTCCGTGCACTTGGTACCCATGGCATTCATGGCGTGCATGGTCACAAGGTGCACAATGCTGTGGATACCACCACCTGGCCACCACCAGCACCAGGTTTCTGATACCCTACTATCTAAAGGTCCTGGGAGGTTCAGAGACACAATGTTGCCATAGGTGTGGGCTGGAGGAGAGTCTGAGTGGCAGCTGCATGCCACACTCTCATTCCCGTCTTCTTCCTTCCTGGGTCCTGCCTGAAGAGGGACAGGAGTTTGGGTAGGCAGACACTAATCTGCCCAAGAGCGCAACTTGGTAGCCCTGAAGTCTGCTCTCACAGAAAGGAGGGTAGGTCATTGTTTGCAGCCCCATTATAGGAGAAAAATACTGGGAAGCCTCTTGGGAATCTCACTGTCAGCTGAGATCACCAAATCTCATTCCCTCCAACAAACTCAAATGGGAAGTGGCACTATCTAGAAGTCAGCTATGAACACATCCCCTGATGGTACATACAGATCTCGGCAGTAATATTTCAGAACCTTCTCAGCAGCTTTTGTTTTTTTTTTTTTCTAACTGAAATTGGTGTTCCTGGATGTATGTATTTTTGTTTGTTTGTATGTTTATGTGGTTGGTTTTTACTCTTGCTCTGACTTCTTGGGTATGACTTCTGTATCCGTATCATTTGGGTCCAACCTGGAGTAGACTTCATTATAGCAAACTAGTCCTCTGTTTCCGCAGGTCAAAGAGAACCCAATGTATACTAACCTCTTCTTCTCTTGCTCTGTCAATTCCTAAACTATATTCTGTTCTCTCTCATCCTCCCTCAAAGTCTTTACCCCACTCCCATCCCATTTCTATCTTCTATCTTTCCCTTATTCTTAATAGAATAACCTACATCACTCTACTACCTTGTAGCTCTATATCCCAAGTCAAAAGTTCTACATTACCTTCCTACCTCATTCCATCTGCTCTCTTGACATTTTTCCACCCTCATTCATAGAGGCTCTGCTAAACAGAAGAGAGCTTCATACTTGATAACAGATATTTGCTTGCTATCTAAACATAGTGTGAGAGCTCTCATGGAAGAAAACTGCTAATCTAATTGCTCCTATAGATGCTAATCAACATTCTAACACCTACAGTTGTCATTGTCTGTCATTGGCTGCACTTATTGATTCCTGCCCCCTACCCCTTGAGCTATTGGAAAATGTAAAGGTTCACAATGCTTCCCTGATTGGGGTGGCAGCCATTGATCTGTGCTACCCAAATTATTCCCCAGCCCAACTAAGCAAAGAGATAAGAAGCTCCAATTCCATCAGCAAAGCCTCCAAGAGAATTATTCATGGTTGGACTTCAAGCCACATTCCCTGTAATTGAAAATGAGGAAAAAAGGGAAATAATTCCACACCTCAACTTCACAGCTTCCCATCCAAGGAGTCCATGATCGGGGTCCTAGATGAAAACCTAGAAAAATATATCAGTAATATGATTAATAATTAAATAAAATGATTGAAAGAAGATATAAGGAAAGAGATAAGAGCAATTTCAGGAGACAAGAGATCACATCTATAAAGAGATAGACATCCTGAAAAGAGAGATAGCAGAGCTCTCCAAAATGAAAAATACTGTAAACCAAATCAAAAGCTCCTTGGAAGATACTAATACCAGCGTAACCTCAGCTCTTGAAGAACTAACATCATATAATGAAGACAGGATCAGCTTATGGCATGTTTGATAAGTTTCACCAAATTATTTTGTGAAAACAATTATGTGATTTTACGGTTATCCCAGGTATATGTAAAAGTACTGAATCTGTTGTCCATGCCCCCAAACCTGTCACTGACATAAGAAAAAGAATAATTTTAATAGGTTATAGCGCCAGTGAAGGACCGAGCACCGAGCCTGGTGCCTTTCTGTGATGTGCATGTCTTTCATTATTAGTGAGGTTTAAGCGCCTTTAGTATCTTTTTATTTTTTTTTTTGCTAGATATATTCCCCAATGTGTCAATTCTATTTTAAAATTTGTATCTTCCTTGGTTGAAGGTAGCTTAGCAAAATGCTTCCAAAACAACGGGGTGATTCGAAAGAGAGGAAACCTGGAGAAAAGGGGAGATGGAAGTAGGAAGGTGAAATGGAGACAGGGTAAGTTCCTGCAGGCTCGTTGGTCCCTGAGCGTGGCCACCTGAAGGCAAGGTGTTGGTCTCCCAGTGTTCAGAGAGCCCGTGGGTACGAGGGAAGGAGACCCAGAGCTTCCCGAGCAAAGTCAACTTTTCCATGGTAGCTCGTTGCTTCCCGTGGGTCACATGCAGCATCCCATGTGACCTTCCAAAACACTGCCAGACCCTCTTGGATGTGGTTTGTTTCTCCTCCAATTGAACCCCGGCACCCCTGGGACCCACTGGCCTTCGTTGATGGAGTATGGCAGCAGGAAAACTGCCACAAATCGGACCTTGCGGAAGGCCCTATGCTGTCCTCCAGCTCTCTTCCTGGGACACACTTCTGCGGAGGCCTGAGCTGACATGGAGAGTGTGGTCATGCAGCAACTGCGGTGCTGGAGACCACATGGTGGAGATAAAGAGAAGCACCCTATCTGCAGAACTGCGAGCAGAAACAGCTTTGTGTGTGGCTTTAAGACCCCGTGTTTCAGGGTGATTTGTTAGGTGACCATAGATGGGTGGGACGGTGGATTTAAGAGGACTTTAGAAACTGCAGCACACCACTGGTTGCCTGTAATCCCAGCGACTCAGGAGGCTGAGGCAGGAGGATCACAAGTTTGAGTCCAGCCTCAGTAACTTGGCAAGACCATGTCTTAAAAAGAATTAAAAAAAACCAGCCAGGGGTGTAGCTTACACAGCATGAACCAGACCCTGGTTTTCACTCCCAGTTCTGCAAAATAAAAATCACACCAACAAAGAAAACAAGCAAAAATAAAAACAAACAAAAAGCCTATTCCAAACTACCCTTCTCCACATCCTTGTGCCCAGCACTTGGCGGTCGGGGGCTGTTTCTTCAAGGACTCTCAATACAGACCGAAGCCCGAAGCCGCAGCCCCTCTCACTGCAACAATTAGATGGGGCTTGTAAATGGCTTGAATGTTGCTGGGTTTTCCTGTACATTTTCGTGAACACGCGTGTCCCCGTCTGAGCTGTCTCTTACGGTGCATGCAGCTCGTGAATTATCTTCTGGGCAGACACATTTTTCAGAGTTTCTTCTTGAAGGTCATTGACAGAGAACATTCTAAACAAAGTTCGAATGGTTTCCGAGGAGAGTTTATATTTATTTAATGGCAAACAGTAGGATGTCCCAGACTTTTTTTTTTTTTAAATGAAGGGTTTCAGGTAAAGGATGCATAATTCAAATTTATTATTAGGAGCTGGAAGGCTGTTTGGGAGCTCTGATTCTTCTCCCTTTAAGTAATGTTCCAATGATTGGTAAACTTTTCATGAATGGGACCCAGCTGAGGGCAAGAAATTGGTGACTGACTGAAATTTTCTTGGGACCCTCTCCTCCGTGTTCCTCTTTATTGCCATTCCAGAACTCCCACTGGATGGCAAAATTCTTTAGACAAGAGAAGCCAGGCCTTACTACCTCAGAACACAGCAGGTTAGTACCACGGCACAGGAAGTGAGTGAGTTCAGAGTCATGCTGAGGACACTCATGAGCTGAACCTCCTCAGGTAAACTGTTTACCCTCTCTGTGCCTCCATTTCCTCATCTACCCAAAAGGGATAATACAAGAAACTGCTTTATAGGAAGTGAAGGGTAAATGATTTTGAAGTCCCTAGAACAATGTGGAGCATGGGATAGGAGCCATGTGAGTATCAACTGCTGCTACTGTCACTGTGTGTATTAATAATGGAACCCAGTTAAGATAGTTGAATGACTAAATCAGTAAAGAATGTCACTCTGATGTGCCTGGCTTTTCTCTTTTGTACATGTTCCTATGATTTTTCTGCTTCCCAGCTTCACTTTCCTTATTTTTCGAGGATCCCATCCTCTACAGTAGCTCTGTAGAGCTACTGGATTCGTGTAGCATTGGTGGAATGTTTATCCATATACATATTTCATTTGCTCACCAAATGACCTTCTGGAGCCACAGGGTTTAGATCTTCCTGTCCCTTTTGACCTTGATTCTTTAAATGAAGCTAGTCCATCGGGGAAAGAGCAGACGTAGGAGCTCACAGCACAGCTTTTCCTGCTACTTGTTCAGACTCCCCTTGGACTGACAGGCTGTTCCTGGATCTCTTCCTGCCTGGATCTTTGATCTTTTCCCTCCATTACTGGGTCATTGCTATGCATTTCGTCCATTTACAAAATTTTACCTGCTCTGGTCAACCTTCCACTTGGGTCTTTTCGGCTCATCTCCACCTGCAAGTTGTAGAGGCTATAGCCGCTGCTCCATCCCTGGTGGCCCTTGGAAGACAGATTCACTGCTAAGATTTCTTAGTGCAGACCACAGGGCCACTCTCCCAACTTCCAATGACTGCCAGGTCTGAGGCCCCACGCACTCCATCTTGCTGGGCGTTTATCTGAAGCCTCCATCGGCTTAGAGATACAAATTTCTAAGACACACCTGCATTCTGTTTCCATGCCAGCTCCTCTTAACAATTTATTGTGTTTATTTAGCTATTGATCTGTTTCACTTCTTATATTAAAAGCATTTTTATGGAAAGACTGGATGTTACTGCGTTATGCATGGCTGAGTTCTGGTATGTCTGTCCCAGATTTGTGTACTAAGTTCTGGACGTGATGTCTCACTTTTGATGACTCAGGATCTGTTGCTGGAAATGAGATTGGAGTGAGGTGTAGCCTCTGGGGCTTAGTCTCGGTCTTGTCTTGTCCTGCTTTGTCTTGAGAGCTCTTTTGCTCTTGGGTTTCCAGTATGTACTGACAACGAATTGACTTAGTGGCCAAACACCTTGATTCAGGCTGCCATCCGTTGTATGATTCATTTGAATCCTTTGAGCCCAGTTTTCTGATTTGTAAGAGTGGGGCAAGAATGTCTTTGAGGATTTAATGCAAACATTCTGGTCATTCTCGCGGCTGGTCCACAGGAGGCCTTTGTGTAAATTAGAAACAGTGCTCCTACCTGCCCAGGGTCAGGATGTGTCTGAGTGGAGCGCAGGCTAAACCCTGACTGCTCTTGTCTGGAGGGAGGTCCTGGCACGGGCCACACTCTGCACCACTATATGCAGAGACCCTGAGATTCCCTGCCCGCCATTTAAAAAAGTGTGTTAAATGGCATATACTATAAAATTTACCATCTTAACCATTTTAAGTGTGTATAGTTCAGTGGTCTTAAATACATTCATAATATGCAACCATCACCACCACCTCCATAACTCTTTTAATCTTTTTTTTTTAAACTACAATTCTTCCCCCAAACAGTAAATCCCCATTTCTCCATCCTACCAACCCAAGGCAAATATCATCCTATTTTTTTTTTTTAAAAGAGAGAGAGAGAGAGAAAGAGAGAGAGAGAGAGAATCAATTTTATTTAGTTTTTCATGTGGCTTTTGTTGCTCTGAAACTTTGTTATGTACAATTGCCGGGGTTTGAACCCATGCCCTCACTCATGCCAGGCAAGCACTGTAACCATTGAGCCCCCACTCCAGCCCCTTTCATCTTATTTTTTGTCTGGACATCCTATAACTTCTAAAGTTCAGTTTGTAATGACAAAATATTATATGCATATATACTAGCAATAATTATTACTAGTTATGAAAGTTATTCATCTGTCATCTGTCATTTATTATCTCTATGTATTTAGTCATTCTGTCTTTCCCCAGGGGATTTGAGGGGGCATTGATAACAGAATCACAGCTAACATTTGCCTAACTCTCTTCTTTTGGTATAGATTACTTTGGTCCTCGTAATGGTCCTATGAAATGGGAATATCCCTTCTCTCATTTTACAGATTAGTGACTGGGTCTCAGACACTTAGTCATAAATGGTGGAGCCAGGATCAAAACCCAGATTTTCTGACTTAAATCTGTGTTCTTTTACCGATATCATGCCCTCTAATCAGCTTACCACTGAGATTAAATACAGTATGAGAACTGCTTTTCTTATTTTCCATATCTCAAAATTGGAGCCACTTTCCAGCAGCTGAAACTAAACAGAAATCAACACGTATTATTATAAGCACAATGGGGACACGCAGAGTTGGTCTTCTCTGGGTTGTTGTGCTGGCTGTCACTATTAGAGAATTTAATTTAATTTATATGTGAGAGAAACAGCACATTCAATTGAAGGGATGTGGTGCCATAGAAATGAACTATGTGCAGAGGGGCTTAGATGGCCAGAAGAAAGGAGATGAGGACAGCCATCCTCAGTGGCTCAGACAGTGGCTGCTGTCTATTGCTGCGTAAATATATCAAGTCTGATCTAGTATGAGGGGGATTTCCCCGAGCAGCACGATTGCTAAATACAATTGAATTTTGGATAAATCTCCTACATCCATTTCATATCCCCCTTTGTTACAGGATATCAAAATGCTCCTGATAGCTAATTCTCATCAAATAAGCAGAGATAAGGCATCGTCCCTATTGAGAAATCTGAGTGAAGAGATGTTTTGAAATGGCTTGTGTGCCGGAACCACAAGCTTGGGCTTTGAAAATCACCTACCGCTGGGCATTTCCTTGAAAAGATGCAGTTCCCTGATTCCTCTTCCTGTAATTCATGCAGTTCTAATAACATTTTTATTGTTCAGAGTAAGTACTACATTTTTTCTTCCAAGGCTACTGATTTGGAAAACCTTATGAAGTAAACTGGGTACCTTTTCATAATTCCAGGCCCTCAGGCTCTTCTCCAAAGTTATAAAGTCTTGGAAGCCACTTCTTTCCTGAAAAGTAAAAGTCATGTGACCCTCAGAACAAAGGGACCCCGGGGTTGTTGGGACTGATGTTGAGCAATAGGAAAGAAATCCACCCTTCCCAGTGTCTTCTGTCAGGGATTAGGACAAGTACCCATACCCTAGTCTAAATTTGTCAGCTGTGTCTTGGGAGACATGATTTGATTTATGATGACTTTGAATCCAGCTTACAGAGAGCAACAGAGCCCATCTGGTGCTTGGCGTTTTGGCAAGAAATGTGATTTATGTAGGGACTTATCACTTTAAATTCATCATGGAATTATTTTAAGGATGTGAAGGAATTTTAGGTTTAGTCTAACATAGTTGAGTCTAATTTTTTTTTTTAAGAGAGAGGGACAGTGAGAGAGAGAAAGAGAGAATCAACTTTAGTTAGTTTTTCATGTGGTTTTGTTGCTCTGACACTTCCTTGTGTACGTGGTGCGGGGTTCGAACCTGCGTCGTCGTGCACGCCAGGCAAGCATGGTAACCACTGAGCCACTGCACCAGCTCAAGTCTAAAATTCTTGTTTTCTGTGAAGAAATTGACCCCAGGGTCATTATAGCTTTTAGTTCTAACTCCAGCACCCTTTGGGGTATCTTACCCTTTGCCTATGACACATTCTAGTACTTCTTTGTTTTTCAAGATGAGGACAAATATTTTTATTTCAAAAAAGAGTAGATTAAATTTACTTATAACTTTTAAAAATACATCAGCATGTCACTTCTTAATTTTGTCATTTAATCTTCTTGTGACCCTGTGGGTCTAAGTACAATAGCGTTGTTACTGCATCTTGCAGATGAGGAACTGGGGCTCACGGAGGAGATTAGGGACCTTGATCCACACCACACACCCTGTCAGAGCCAGAACCCCACAGGCGCTCATCTGGGAGAGGTGCCCTCAGCTACCACCAGATCCTGTGCGTGCCACAGTGATCTCGGCGTAGAGTGGCCTTGCCAGGCAGTTTCTGCTGAACATTATTAGCCCAGCTGACGGAGCCCAGGGGGCGACAGCAGAACACTTCACTTTCCAACCATCACTGTCTCCTTTCTCTTTCTCCCATTCTTTTTCTGCTCTCTACAACAGATTTTCACTTTACATCCTTCAAGCCTGGGGCAGCCCCATGCAGACTAAAGCTTTCCACCCCCACTTCCTGCTTCCTACCCAGGGCTTCCCCAGGAGGTGTCCTTGTTTTATTCATACTTTAGATTATAAAGGTCCTTGGGGCATACGTTTTTACTGTTGCGTAGTACAATCTTAGTTATTGTGTCAGGCTACGTAAACTTTTGCTATACCCATGAATACTACAATAACCAAATTCCTCATTCTGATCGAAGGCTTATTTGTAGTGTGTGTGTGTGCGTGCGTGTGTGTTGCTGGGGCTGGAGCCCAGAGCCTCATGCCTGCCAGGCACACTCTCTACCACTGAGCTATACCTACAAGTTCTTCTTTACAAAGGGCAGATAGAATATTTGATTGTTTTTGTAAGAGAGGTTATAAGTGGACCCCCCAGCTTTCTTCAAATTTGTGCACCTTTTTTTTATTGAGGGCAAAGGAACGGTATTTTCACTCTGATTCTATTGGGGCTAGGTGGCATGGAGAGCATTTGCTGCATTAGGAACATTTTCTTATTTAGTTGAGTGGTCTGCTGCCTTTGGCTCTGTGTTTAAGAAAATATTCTGTTTTTGGGTGAAGAACATGACCAAGGAGGTACTTTGTACTGGAAAGCACCTCTACTGAGCGCTAGAGCTTGATTTGTGGTGTGAATATTGGTTGAGGGATGATACATATGCAGCGCAGATTCAGTTTTGATCTCGGCATCCAGACTGCACACTTTCTCTGCATCCAGGGTCACTGGGTAAGTAATATTTGTGTATGCTGGTAGCTGGGAGGCTGGTTGCCTCTCTGTGCAGTTCAGGCATGCCCAGCATAGCTAATGACCTTGGGGCCAGATGAATTGAAGGACATTTTCTCAGGGGTTGGGTAGCTTCCCAGGAAAGAACACTTGTGGCATCCCCTGCTGATGTGCAGGCATGTCTAGGCATCTCTGCTGCCCTGGCGGAGCTGTCCAAGGGAGTCTACAGCAGGGCACCTGGGGGGATTCTGCGAGGGTGGCTGTCTCAGTGTGGGGGAGCCAGGCATGAGGAGATTGACTTGGGGGCAGGTGCAGATGTTCTCAGTGCTGCAAGCTACTGGTGACTTGCCTTTCTGTCTTTGCCATTGCCTTTCTGCATTCACAGCCACGAGGACAAGGTGCATTGCTTAATCACTACCACAATATAGGACGCAAATCATGCTGCACAGGGACAGCTAGGGGACTGCCCACCAGGAGATTTGTCCATTTCCCAGCTCTCCTTTGTAGATCCCTGCTCACCTTGGCTCTGGAAGGCTACAAGATTCTATCTTTCTGGAAAATTCAATTCATTGACCATCGTATCTGTCTTCCCTATTGGGAAAGCAGCCCCGGGGGAGCAGGGGTGCTTTCTGTTGTTCCTTAGGCTGTCACCAGGGCTCAGCCCTGTGCCTGCCTCACTGAGGGGCTCAGTCGCCATATTGGATGATGGCTGGCTGGAAGGCTGTTTTGGGGGTGCCTGGCAGAGCTGGGGTGAATTTCTATGCCTGCGTGCAAGCTACAGGACTGGTCATTAAGCTGCCTGCTCATTAACTGGCCTTTCCAAGTCAGAGAGGGGAAGGTAAACTGATACTTGAGTGAGCATGTGGGTACTGTCCACAGCCCCGTTGTGCTATGGCAAATGGGATAGGTTGTCGAGAGACCAAAGAAAAGTACCCAGACACAGAGGGCAAGATGTCAGGTTTGTTGAAAAATGCTTACAAGGAAGGTTCAGTGGCAACGGGATGGACAGATAGCAGCTCAGTTCTTCACCATGCTTCATTAAAAAATACCTCTGTTCCTCATGACCTTACTCCACAAAACAGCACCTCCAGCCCTAATGACGCTTTGTCCGCAGGTGGCCGCTGGATGAGTGGCATTTATCTTTACCTCAGTGCCCTCAATTTTGCACCAGTTAGGGTGGTTTTGTAGCTTAGGATCTAGTTTGCAGAAACAATGACCTCATTGCCTTAGCTTCCTGCACCCCACGGCATGACCAGCATCCCAAGGAACTTGGTATGCACAGGAGAGCAGCTTTCTGCAGAAGCACTTGCCCAAATACCCAGCACACAGGAAGAAAACCAAGCTGGGTTTTTTTCTTTCTTTTCATTTTAAGAAAGAGGAACAGTGAGTGAGAGAGAGAGAGAGAATCAGTTTTATATAGTTTTTCATGTGGCTTTCGTTGCTCCGACACTTCGTTGTGTATATGGTGCTGGGGTTCAAATCCATGTCCTCGAGCATGCCAGGCAAGTGCCGTAACCACTGAGCCACTGCTCCAGCCCCAAGCCAGTGTTCTCTGGGTAATATTAACCTGGACATTCCAGTCCAAACTCACTCTCAAGTTCTCCTAACTTGGCTAGGTTCTTGGGGATAGGGAGGGGCGTTTCAGGGACTTACTGTCCTCCTTGTTTTCCACCATGACACAGTGCACGTGTATTTCCCCTTTGTATTTGGTCTTTCCTAGTTTCTGTCACGTGTCTTCAAGTTGGTGGCAGCCTCTGAGTTTGAGAGAAGAGGGCTTTCCACCAACACGGGCTGTGTCGCAGACCCCACCGCTGAAGTCGCCCCGGCGTTTGCTTCTCCTCCGAGTCTTTCACTTGTCAGTACTGTTCATCTTCTAGGCTAGGGCTCACGAGAGGACAGCCTTTTGCCAGCTGTTCCCATGAGGCCAGGTGTCATTTGAGTGCCACCAGATGAGCCCTACCTTGTCTTGTTTGTTTTCTTTTTTCTCTGCTCCCTTTTATCCACGGAGGGCATGCTCTGCTGCTCCTTAAAACTTCACAGCCGAGTATGATTTTAATGCTTGCAAGGAGAACGAGTCACAGCTGCAGAGTAACCCTGGCACGCACAATAATGAAACTGGACATGGACGCAAGAAAGAGCAAATTCAGAAGCAGGCCATTGCATCTCATTGTCATGAGAAACCTGACCGTCTCGGAGGGATCAAAAGCTCTATGTGACTCTTTTTTCTTGAAAGAAGATAACTGTTTTGGCATTTGAAGACAAACTCCTGGAGATTCGTAGACAATCGAAAACCAAGATGGCATTTATGGGTGTTGCAAGGACCAGGAGGTCAAGGTTAGATTCAAAGCAACATTCTGCGTCTTGCTATTTTCCCAGACCTTCCTTTCCTCTGTTGTATTCTGGATCTTCCCACATCCACATTCCCCCTTCCATTTGGCGAATTCCTCCTCATTCCTTTAGGCTTTCCTCCTACACGACGCTTTCCAAGCTCCCAGTCAGGGTTGGGTGTCCCCTAGTCCCTACCTCATGCTTCTATAGCACCCTTCAGTGCACATCTGTATTGCAATATCTGCCAAGATGTAAGGCAGGGGTTGGCAAATTATTATGCAAAAGGCCAGTGTTCTAGTTAGCTTTTCCATTGCTGTGACTAAAAGACCCAAGAAGAACAATTTAATGGAGGAAAAGTTATTTGAGAGCTCATGGTTTTGGAGGTCTCAGTTCATAGAAGGCTGGCTCCATCCCTTGGGGCTCGAGGTGAGGCTGAACATCATGGTGGAAGTGTGGCAGAGGAAAGCATCATGTCACCAAGCAGAGACTCTACTCATCAGATACAATATATATGCCCCAATGCCCCACCCCCAGTGGCCCACCTTCTGCAGCCACACCCTACCTACTTCAGTTGCCAGTCAACCCCTACCCTGGGGTTAAGTCTCTGATTGGATTGAGGCTATCATTGATCAATCATTTTTCCTCTGAGCCTTCCTGCATTGTCTCACAGGAGCTTTTGGGGACCACCTCACATCCAAACCGTAATAGTCAGATAGTAAACATTTTAGATTTTGCTGGCCATACGGTCTCTGTTGCAAATATTCAACTTGGCTGTTATGGGTTGTAAGCAGTCGTAGACAATATGTAAATGAATGAGTATGGCTGTGATCCAGGAAAATTTAATTATGGACATTGAAATTTGGATTTCATATACACTTTTTGTGCCATGAAATATTCTTTTTCATTTAATTTTTTCTCAAGCATTTAAAAATATAAAAACCATTCTTAGCTCATGGGCTATGAAAATAGACACGGATCTTGCCTGTGGGCTTCATTTGCCCACCCTTGATATAGAGTTCTTCCTCGATTGCCTCTTCCATTTCAGTGGAAGCAAGTGGAACCCAGGGGGTGGAATTCCTAGGACAGAGTACAATTCCTGCATCTGGGAAGAACCCAACAAATCTTACATGAGTGTTTACCTGGGAGCCTGAAGCATTAATACTCCCAGCGTTTGCTGACCACTTATTATAATACCAGGCATTGTGATGAACACTTTGTATGCATTTTCTTCTTTAATTTTGGTATCCAGTGGGGCTGGAGTGGTGGTTCAGCAGTTATGGTGCTTGCCTGTCATGAACAAGGATGTGAATTCGAACCCCAGCACCATATACACAACAAAGTCTTGGAGCAACAAAAACCACATGGAAAACCAAATAAAATTCATTCTTTTTTTTTCTCTCTCTCAAAAAAAATTTTGCTATCCAATGACACTGAAAGCAACAACTATCATTCAACACAGTGCTAAACACAGACTACGTAGTATCATGCAATCCTCTCAATAGCTCTATGGTTGGTGGTTCTCACCAATGTCTTTTACAGCCAGGGAAATTGACCTTGGAGAGATTCCTTGTCCAGGGTTACCCAGTTAGGGATTGTGTTGGGGTCAGGAAGGTGTTAGGTCACCAGTCTTTCAGATCCTGCCTTATAACTTCCCTGCTGTGGAATCTCAGGGCCTGGATGCCTTCTATGTGAACTTGAGAATGAAGCACATACTGGGATTATGCTGGTGTCAAAAATGGCAGTATGGATTTCTTTCTCTCCTTGAAGCCATTTGGTTATGTGTGGATTACAGCATTTTTAGCCGCAACATTTTTCTAACTACCTGTGTTGTGTCTGGAATGTTGCTTAACCTTCCTGAGTCTGTCTTCCAGTAGTAGAGCAGCAAGTTTGAATTACAAGCTGTCAAAAGTCTCCTC